>JAYEPQ010000002.1:24513839-24603839 GCA_036321105.1 Dracaena cambodiana
ATCCCCACTACGTCTCTTTCACTCCTCGTCAGTGCAATGCCATCTTCTTCCATGAAGCTCCCCAGCATTCTAACCCCGAACAAGGCCTTCACCGCTCTAGCACTCTTCAACTCATCGTATTTTGGATGGAAAGGCCCAGGGAAAATAGCCGGGGACGATGCCATTGCAGTAGTAGCCGTAGCAGTGAAACAAGTACGAGGAGACAACAGGGAAGGGAATGTGTAGGTCACTAGAGAGGGTTTAGATTCACTATTGCAAGGTGGTGGTGGTGAAAAATTCAAGTTAGGCAGAGGATTAGGGTTAGGGTTTGGGCTAGAAAGAGGAGGTTGGTCCCGTGGAGGAGGAGACTGCCTCAGCCTGGCTCTATCCCTTCTATGGACATTCATGTGCCCACCAAGAGCCTGAGCGGACTTGAACTCCCTCTTGCAGAAGCTACAAGTGTAGGACCTCGGCGACCACGAGAACCCGCCACCGATAAAGGCCGACCGACCCGGGCCGAAGCTTTCGTCCCTGAAGCTTCTCCCGTATCTTTCCATAGCTCCTACTCTCTCTCTCTCTCTCTCTCAACTGAGCTAAGCTAGCAATGTGAAATCATAATATAGAGAGAGTTGAAGAGTTTGAGTTTCTCACTATGTTATGATTATTATTACACCTGACCGCAGAGTAATGGGAAGGCAGGGGTGCCCATCAAATTGCAAGCCCAAAACTGAAAATCCCATTGAGGCTAGGGGGGGTACATCCTGAAAATGTCCCTAGCCAGAAAAGGGTACCCCTTAACCAATGTGGCACCCTGGCCACTGCCACCTTATACCCTTCGCCATTTTTGTGCACCCCCCCATGTTCCAACCCTTTCATCACTTTGGTTAGGCCTGCACGTGAGAGGAATGGGCACTGTTTGTAGGGCTAGCTAGCAATCCATTGAAGTAGCTAGGCAACTACTATATACAATTGAGATTGAGATATGATCAATGAGCTGATGCTTGGAGGAGCTAGATATTGGAGGAGTTTAATTTAGTTCAATATGATGTAAGTTTGACTAAGCTTTGTATTTTTCTTTTGAGAAAATTGGCGTCATGCAAGTCATAGTGGACAAAGATCTGATGGGTAAAAGGTCTGTATGATGTTGCTGAAGATGCTGATGGGACTTCTTTGAAACTTGAAATCTGGGGCATGAGATTCATCTTTTTTCAGTTCCAAAGTTACATCTGAGTCAAGAAGTACTCATCAAACATGTGTGAAATACCAAACATATGCTATGAGAAAAATTATGTGTTACTATTGATTGAATCCTTTATAATGTTCTAAGGATTGTATGAGAAAGGAAATGGTTAATTTCTTGTGTCACGTTGTATTTTTTTTCCCATGATTTCTACTCCTAATCAACGGAAAGATTGAAATGTATCGAAAGGTGCATTGAGTTTTATTTTCCTTTTTCGTTTCTCTCCCAAGCTCGTCTACGTTTTACTCCTTGCCTTTTCATAACTATCGGCGTATCACTCATTAACTTTCTATCAAAAAAAAAAAACTTTTCAGGTATTTAATCTTGCAATTTTACCTATGGAGTACTTGTTATTGTTGATATTTTCACTATTTAATATAGTATTGTGGGCTCTATAGTATTGTTTTAAATATGTACTTTTGCTATATTAGATAATAATATTTGCATTTTTTTTCTCTGTTAGGTTGCAGGACTTCCGACTATCCATCCTTAGCCTTGCATTCTCTCTCCTAATGCCATTAAACTCAATATATCAGCATATCATTCAAAGTTTACATAAAAGGTTAAATTTTGGTGGCAAAGGGCAATGGTGAACATGGAGATGGTGATGGTGGTATCTTAAGATAAGGAAAGATCGGTGAAGGTGAAGGTGAAGGAAAGAGAGTAGAAGGAAAGAATGGTGATTGGAGAGGGGTACTAAAATGGAGGCAAGGTGGAAAAAAGGGAACGAGGGGATCTATGTTAATAGAGTGAACAGGGTGGGGTTGTTTGGGTGGGCTGGGGTGAGGTGTGTATGTGTATGTACGTGTTGAAGAAAGAGAGAGAAAGATGAGAAAGCAGTGACTCACAACGTGATGGAGTAGATCGACAGAGAGCCATGAAGTCTCGAGCAGGCGAAAGCCCTCCTATATACTCTGTATAAAGTTCATTGACTTGAAATTGTCCACAACCGCAAGTCCAAGCTAGTTCATTTTGGCCGTTGTTTTTTCCTGAGACATCATCTATGAAAAGTGTTAAGAAAACATTTGCTCTTCGTAGCGCTATCACTCACTTATCGGTCCCTTCTAACATTCCATTTTGCATTTTTTTTTATTACTTGATTGAGCGTAGCGGCGGATGGTTTGGTAATAGACAGAAGTAATTTAAGATTTGTGGGATAAAATTTATGGATTTGGAGAAAGAAAATGAATCTATGATTTCACAAAATAATAAAAAAAGGGAGGGGTTGTTTGGGTGGGCTGGGTTCACTAGAAAATGAATCTAGTGAACAGGGTGGGGTTGTTTGGGTGGGCTGGGGTGAGGTGTGTATGTGTATGTACGTGTTGATGAAAGAGAGAGAAAGATGAGAAAGCAGTGACTCACAACGCAACGGACTAGATCGACAGAGAGCCATGAAGTCTCAAGCAGGCGAAAGCCCTCCGATATACTTTGTATAAGGTTCATTGACTTGAAATTGGCCACAACCGCAAGTCCAAGCTAGTACATTTTGGCCATTGTTTTTTCCTGAGGCATCATATATGAAAAGTGTTGAGAAAGCATTTGCTTTTCGTAGCGCTATCACTCACTTATCGGTCCCTTCTAACATTCCATTTTGCATTTTTTTCGTTACTTGACTGAGCGTAGCGGCGGATGGGTTTGGTAATGGACGGAAGCAATTTAAGATTTGTCGGATAAAATTTATGGATTTGGATAAAGAAAATGAATCTATGATTTCACAAAATAATAAAAAAAGGGTGGGGTTGTTTGGGTGGGCTGGGTTCACTAGAAAATGAATCTAGTGAACAGGGTGGGGTTGTTAGGGTGGACTAGGGTGAGGTGTGTATGTGTATGTACGTGTTGACGAAAGAGAGAGAAAGATGAGAAAGCAGTGACTCACAACGCGACGGACTAGATCGACAGAGAGCCATGAAGTCTCGCGCAGGCGAAAGCCCTCCGATATACTCTGTATAAAGTTCATTGACTTGAAATTGTCCACAACCGCAAGTCCAAACTAGAACATTTTGGCCGTTGTTTTTTCCTGAGGCATCATATGTGAAAAGTGTTGAGAAAGCATTTGCTCTTCGTAGCGCTATCACTCACTTATTGGTCTCTTCTAACATTCCATTTTGCATTTTTTTCGTTACTTGAGCGTAGCGGCGGATGTGTTTGGTAATGGACGGAAGCAATTTAAGATTTGTGAGATAAAATTTATGGATTTGGATAAAGAAAATCAACCTATGATTTCACAAAATAATAAAAAATGGGTGGGGTTGTTTGGGTGGGCTGGGTTCACTAGAAAATGAATCTAGTGAACGGGGTGGGGTTGTTTGGGTGGGCTGGGGTGAGGTGTGTAGGTGTATGTACGTGTTGACGAAAGAGAGAGAAAGATGAGAAAGCAGTGACTCACAACGCGACAGACTAGATCGACAGAGAGTCATGAAGTCTCGAGCAGGTGAAAGCCCTCCGATATACTCTGCACAAAGTTCATGGATTTGAAATTGTCTGCAACCGCAAGCCCAAGCTAGTACATTTTAGTCGTTGTTTTTTCCTGAGGCATCCTATGTGAGTGTTGAGAAATCATTTGCTCTTCGTAGTGCTATCACTCACTTATCGGTCCCTTCTAACATTCCATTTTGCATTTTTTTCGTTACTTGACTGAGCATAGCTGCGGATGGGTGTGGTAATGGACGGAAGCAATTAGGATTTGTGAATAAAATTTATGGATTTGGAGAAAGAAAATGAATCTATGATTTCACAAAATAATAAAAAAAGCACAAAATGATAACTTTCAGGCCTCACACCCAGATTAATTACTTACCTACGCTCACATGAATTGCTAAAGAGAAGTTTTAAAGTAAAATCATCCTGTCATAGCACATATTATGCCGAGAAATATTATGTATTTTGGAAAGAACATGAACGTAAGTTTTCACAAAATAATAATGTAAAAAGGGAATAAAAATGGACCTCGCATCTAGGTAAAAATAAAATCCTTCAGCCACTCTCATGAGAAGAGATTTAACGACAAATCATCTTGTCATAACACATATCATGCCAAGAAACTATGGTTTCAAAAGTTCTCAATCATTCATTAGAAAAGAAAAGAAATTTACAACCAATATTTATGAGAAACTAACTAGACGCACAATACGTTTAAATAAACGAATATCAAAATTAAAAAACAAATTCTAATCAATCTCTAAGTTTCAAATAGAATTCAAGATTAAATAAACTATTCCTAATCAAATTTGTTCCCCATGTTTGTGCTTTAGTGGGGGGTTGATGGTTTTAAAATAAAGTTAAATTATTTGATTATTCAAATCATTAAGTGGGTATGTGGGTATCATAGAGAGAGTACTAGAAAGTGAATAGTTGAAGGGTAATACTTTCTGAAAAGAATTCATGTTCAATAATACTATATGTCGGATGCCTTTCATGAATCAAGGAAGGTGAAAAATGCTAAACAAATTACATTTAGTACATTTACTTCCAAGCATTAATAGAACTTATAACCTACCTCCCTAGTTACACATAGGGATGGTAATGGATGCGTCCACATACCAATTTTTGGTTCGTGGATGCACCTGATTACATCTGGTTTGTGCAATAGATGGAACCTCATATATATCTCTTTCTTGAGTCAATTGTAGTCCAAGAAATATCTTCCGACTAGCAAGACCTCTTGATCATAAAAAAATTGGACACTGATTCGGAGTTAAATTAGGAGTTAAATTATGATAGTCTTGTTGAATATTCTTTTTACTCTAACATAAAGAGTGCAGTTATTAGCACTGCATACATAATTATTAATTTTTCTATCGAACTCTATGCATAATGGAATATGTCCAAAATCACCACATTCAATATTGCAAAAATATTTAACTCCGATCATCATCCTTAGAATTCTATATTTCATTAAAATCTGATTAATAAAACACGGAAAACTAAACCAACCGTTTATGATATGAAAAAAAAAAAAAGAAAACTCGTAATCCTTCCTTTTATGGAAACGAAGTTCAGTTGAACATGTTGCAAAAAATAAATCTTGAAAGTGAGATTTCTATATGTCAAGGTGCAAGGGATAAGTTTGTTGAGACAGAACTAAGGGCTGGAGTTATTCTGAAACTCTAGAAGAATAAGCCCTTACGGATAGCACCTTGATCCTGCAAGCTCATCCAAAATCGTTGAAAATGATGGATTTTGTCATTGTGTTGATCACTTTTCTGTATGAACTAGAACCTTACCTTCTTTGTTATATGACATTAAGCTTTGCAATGAAGGAGGACAAATTTTTATAACTCAACTGAACTAATCTTGACAACTGGAAAATTTTTGACAAGCAGCTACTGATGGGACCACAAATTAACTCATCAGAAAACAAAATGTCATTCATTCATCCATGGACCATATCAAACTTCAATGCATGTGATATAGAGAACAAAAGGGAATGGGATTTATTCTACATCTTAGATTCCAAAAGAGCAATATTCCCACCTTAGCTACAACTATGTGACTTACAAGAGTAACTCAAACAGCAACTTTTCTCTAGAAATGACACAAAAGAGACGAGAGAATCCAACCAAAACCCTAGCTTTAGATTTGGGAGACAAAGATACCCAGTTGCATGAAGCCCCTTGCTTGCTAAATCTAGGCCCTCCTTTAATGTGGCTGCATGCCCAAAATTGCAGGTGTTTCCTCTGCAGACATTAGGGCAATTTCTTCTCACTCACTCCACTGCTTCAAGCTCTCATTGCAGTTTGCAAACATCTCCTGTACCCAAAGCACTGAGCTCCCCCTAAAGCTAGCAAAACCTCAGCAACTCTGTCTTGTATGAGTGTGACTAGAAATCCCATCAGGGCTTTTTTTTTTTTCTTTTCTTTTTCGCTTTATTTATAAGGGCAGCGTATGTGGGCATTAGGGTTTTCACTGTGCATGCAGTGCAGAGAGGCTTATGATTGGTTAAGGTGTCACCTCAACTTAGAACACATACATCAGTCATTTCATGATGCTCTCTCACTTTAATAATTAACATTTTAAATGAGGAGAAAAAAAATTAAAGAGATTATCTCTCAAGTCATTCAAACTGAGGGACCTCTCAGTACTCTTGCAATGTTGTCTGCTAGTTGAAGGTATTGCACGTGATTGGTAGAGGAGATGGAAGCATCAAATGGGAAAGAGAAGGAAATAGAAGTACAATCTACTCCTAGCATCAACTTGGTGCAGAGGCCAATATTACTGGGTTTAACCACTTTCAACCTGGGAACAAAGCACCTCCTGTAGCAACAGGAGAAGCTATTGCAAGAATAAGGAGCAAGATATTAAATATTGGCCAATACCGATATGAATACATATTGGTATAGAATTTTGAAATCCTTGGTATAATATAGACCTATAATATTGGTATTGCTATTGCAATATTGCTGACTTCTTACCAATATATCCAAGATATTACAGGTATGGTTCATCCCATATTGTTGATTTTCATAAATAAACCATTAGCCAATACTAATCGGCCCAATATTGGTCCTGAGTTTTAAAACCTTGAGAATAAGGGAAAAGATATTCAAGGCGAAATGAGTTTTTCACAGATGAAGCATCTGGACTGATCAAGCAGAATGAGAAGAGTAATCTTGCTTCTCCTGAAAAGTAAAGAATAAATAAGTTGAATAACAAGAATAGTTTTTTTCTCGGCAATTGACTCTGCAGGTGAAACTTCCTAAGGCTAATTTGATAAAACATAACAACCAAAATCAATCATTTTACACTATGATACTATGCGCCAAACTTGATAACAAAGACTAAACTCACTTACAAATAAAGCGTCAAAAGTACGTCCTCTATTTGGAGGCAGATCGAGGAGAGAGCATTAGGACGCAGGGTAAGCGAGAGTCTGCTAGATTATATATTTGAGAGGGAAAGATAAGTAGAAGGGTTAGTTATGCATGACAATTTTGATGAAACAAGCATTATGGGGCAAATTTTGATATAAATGGAAGGGAAAGGCTTAATGCTTTCGGAGAAAATCGAGTCTCTTTCCACTACTATTGAAAACTTATTACAAAATTCAATTGATTACAATGAAAGAATAAAGAAAATGAAAACAAACGAGAAGACTTATATATCGTCACTCTCTTTTACAGAAGTTGTGGGATTTAAACAGCTATGAAGCGTTATTCGCTCCTCGTTGACGATCCGACATTAATGACGGTGGAGATGTAGGGCCGGCTCTTCTTTATTGTTGCTTATAAGAAAAAACTGCATGCTCTTGCACGAGAGATCTTACTAGAGGTCCTTTTTTGAGTCCCTTTATATAGGTATTTATAGACCCCAAGGGGGTTAAGAGAGTTTCCATGTAGATAAATATAAAATTCTCTTGTAATTTTCATCAAATATTTGAGTTTCTTTTTTATAAGATTTGCATCCAAGATTCATCATATTTGGTCTTAGTTGTGCACCAAAATTAGTTGTAATCTAATTAGAATCTGCAAAATATGCAAAATAACACCCTTTGGATGCCAGGCTGGCGTAGCCTCGCTGGCTGCGTGGGGCTACGTAGCCTCGCTGGCCATGCGAGGCTGCGAGCCTCGGGCGCTAGCCTCTTTTTAGGTCTCTTTAATTTTTCTCGTTTTATAAGATCTCATTTAAAATTTTCAAAATTTTGTCTCATCCTCAAAATTTTGAAATATTTTGGATTTTTCTTCAAAATTAGTGCTTCAAATCTGGACCGTCTATTTTAAATCCAACTATTTAAGATGTCTAAAACCTTTTCGTTTCTCTTTATCTTTTTTTTTCCTTTTCTTCATTTTCATCTTCTTTTTCTCTTCTTCTCCTCTTTTTCTCAAGAACCTAAGAAACCCATTTTTCTTTTCTTTGGGTTTTCGTGGATTCTTCTTGATTTCTTCGACCCAATGGCTTCCCGACGTTCTTAGCGATTTTCTCTAGCCCTCTTTTTGGATTTTTCTGACTTTTGTCTTCTCTATTTTTGACAGTCAATTACTCCAATGATGCGCTCCCAAAGCGCAACTATTTTGGGTATTGAAGCGGGCCCAACAGCACTGTCCAGTTTCGATTCAAAGAGTCGGTGCCAAACTTTACTCCGGACACCTCCAAGGATCGTGTTGAAAAACTCTCCTAAGATAATCAAGTAACTTTCAGGGAGTTGGCTACCGTTGCACCTCTAGAAAGGTCGAGCTACTGTCTTCTAGAGAAGCCCAAATTTTTATTTGGAGATGAGATCACCGTTTTGGTTGAAACTCTATCTGCGCATGAGCATAAGTGGCTCTGGGAAGTGGAGGGCATTCGGATGTTTCTTCCAGATATGACTATGAGTTATCCATTAGCGTATTTTTAGAAGTTATCAGTTCCACGAACCATGAGTTGGAGTGTGACCAGAGAGTAAGATGGGATAGCTGTCAGCAACTTCAGTAACGTAAATGCTTATCAAGATGGTCAGCAGATCCGTCACTGGTCTCCTCCCTAGCAGATTCAATAAGGACTACCCCCTATGTGAGATCCCCTAAAGAGCCAACACCTTCTTGAATAAGTTTTTATCTAAAAGAGAACAATACCCGGCTCATAATTTCAGAACTTCTGGCTGGATCCATTCGATCGAGAACATGTGGTGGAGCAGAATGATAGGTTTTGTATTCACCACTTTCGGGGATATTCTGCAAGAGATTGGCCTCTTTGGCACCATTAGAAATGTCGAGTTTGGCCTCCCTCATAGTGCCTATCATCTGTATAGTATTCTTGAGTTGTTTAATCCGCATTCGGGTTATTTCTTCACTCCAGTGGGGGAGTTTGGGCTCGCCCTCCATGAGATGTTCGAGGTCTCGTTGTTAGTAATGGGAGAGCTACTATATGAAGAGTACGTATCCACTTCTGAAGAGTTGAATCAGCTGAAGGAGCAGGACAGGTATGCATATGAGACCTATTGGGAGATGTTATGTTATTTCCAAATTTGAGTTGAGATTTCTTGAACGAGAGGCCAAGGAGTTGGACAGAAGACTTGGGCCTTCTACTTATTCCGCAACTTGGACCGGTCTCAAATCAAGGTAGCCAGACATGAGGGGCTAAGAAATGAGCCATCCAAAAGAGAATTTCAGATCTGGAAGCTACCTTTTATACTGCTGAGTCAGATTAAAATGGATTTAAGATTGACATGCAGTTCGAGAGATTTCATTACCAGGCCAATTAAGTATCGGATTTCTGATAGAAGAGTTCTTATTGGTTTCTTTATGTTGTGGCTTAAAAGGTGCGTTGTACCTTCACTTTCGAAAGATGCCATTTCTATCGATGTGGTGTATCTTGTGGTGCTTCTTGCCCATGGTCGGTCCCTGGGAGTTCTCCCTATTATGTCTGCAACTTGTTGAATGGTTTGAGGGAATTTCATACCAAATTCACCAAGGTAATGACTGTTGTTAATCATGAAGGGGAGACACCATATAAGACTCCAAACCCCCGAGTCGAGCTACCGTACACATAACTGATGGCTTAGCTTGTACTTCACTGCCTCAGCTTGATGACAAATCCTACTTCCAAAGATCCAGCTTCTCTGCTTTAGATTCAGCGGTACGAGAACTCAGATTGGACAAGCTACTATATGTCTGTTGTTTGCAGGGCCCTCCAGAGTCATCAGAATTATCAGATATATCGCAGCTTCCCTGAATTTTCTGGTGCTAATTATGGCAACAGTTTTCAAGACATCCAAAGACCGGACGACTTTACAACCCTATTTTCAGGCTGCTTTTGGTGGTTGATAAATATCCATCCATGCACTTTGTGTATCATCAAGGGATGAACTGTTATATGGAGCCTTATTTTTTGAGTCGGTTTGCCCGTCAGTTTGGTTACTCTCAGTTTTATATAGGGAACTCAAACCCGGAGCTTGGCTTTCAGAGGAATCTCTTTGAAGGGGCTCGAGCTTGGTATCATTTTTGTGCTGGTGGTACGGGCGCTTAGTTCACCCTTCCTCACAAGATGCCTAATCTCTTTATCTCTTTGAGTTTCTGCACATGGTATCATGTAGTCAACGCCATCATAGGCTTTCGCATGAATCACGACTGCATGAGTGAGATTGAAGCTTATTGCTCCCTTAAGAAGAGTAATAAAAAGACTCGTCGCATATGCATGGACACGTTTCTTAATCTAAAGGACGATGATGAAGCTGAGGATAAAGAAGGAGCTGCCAGGGTTACAGTTGAAGCGGCAACTAGAGAGGGTGATAGTGCAGGACAGGATACAGAAGCCGGAGGTTCAGATAAGATGATTGAGGTTCATAGTGCAGAAGCTTTTGTTGGTATTACCACTAGGGTTGTCACTCATAAAAGACTTTGAGCCAGTGAAGCTAGTCCTTCAATTGGGAGTAGGAGGAAAAAGTCTTAATCTACTCTGCTCCTTTAATGGCTATAGATGATGGACCAATACTTGAGGTGATGATGCCAGTGTGAGAGGTAGCACCCCCAGTAATAGAATCAGAAGATCAAGCACCGGCGAGTGTTGGTAGTGAAAATTTCTAAGTAAAATGGGATTTTTCACAACAGAACGCAGAGCTAACTTAGTAGTTCCGCGTTTGGCTATTTTAGCCTCGCGTTTGAGCAAAACGCGGAGCTAATCCATAGCTCCGCGTTCTGATGAATTTAGCTCCGCGTTAACTCCACATGAGCAGATTTCATTAGAATTCCAAATTGATTGTGATTGAGATTTGGACTTATCCAATATCCAAATTGAGTCCAATCAGAATCCTAAATTGATTGAGATTGAGATTTGGGCTTATCCAATATCCAAATTGAGTCCGATCAGAATTCTAAATCAAGAGATTTAAATCAATATTAAATATTAAATTAGAATCCTTGATGAATACAAAAACCTTCTTTTCCTATTCTTATGGAAATCTTTATTCCTATTCCTATGGAAACTCTCATAACCACTAAAGTCTATAAATACCCTCTTTGAGGAGACTTTAGAGAGCATCAATCAATAATAGATCAATCCATAGATGATCATCAATCTTTAAGAGATCTTTTTCTGGAGTTTTGGAGAAGTTCGAGTTACGCATAGAGCCTTGAACGAAGCAAGACCAGAGGAGATCAGTTCTACAGTCGGCCGCCATCTTCAAGAGAAGAGATCGACGTCAGATCGTCCAAAGGAACTACACAATTAGATCCCATCGCCACGCAGATCCCACATCATATTGTAAAAGAGAGCGATAATTATAAATCCTCTCGTTTGTTCTTTTCTTGTTCACTTTTATTGTAATCTAAGTTGTATTCAATGGAAGGAAAGCAACGAATTTCTGCTGCGAACAAACTGGCGACCACAATGGGAGAAATCTCTTTCACCAAAAAGAGATCGTGGCGCAATCTGACGTCGAGAGGATCGGATCCGACGTAGATATGCTGGTCGTTGAAATCGACCAGCAGAAGTACGAGGAGTACCTCTCCTCTGAATCAGGTAACCTGAACGAAACATGACACTATCATCGCGTCACTTCAATACCCGAGCAACGGGTAAAAAGGTATCCACCGATGAACGGGGATCCTTGGAGATCGCGGCCATAGAGCGGGTATTTGGGCAGAAAATCCTAGCAGAGGATGGCCTCTCTATTGCCGAAGAAGGCATGGGAACTGGATTGACCAGAACCCAACTCCGAAATAGAAATCGGAGAGCGAGGCGAAAAGCCCTCAAAGCCCGCATCGAAAACGAGGCTATGGTCCCTCACAAACTGGCTCGCGTTAATCGCGAGACCAGTCATTATCGCGTTAAACGCGAAGTTGCAACTTGCGTTGATCGCAAGGAAAAGCCAGCATGTGATTCTTCACGCGAGACTATTACTGAGCTTAGCGAGAAACGCGAAGCCAGTAAGATTTGCGTTAATCGCAAAATTTCTAACACTCGCGATAAACGCGAGGATAAAATCTCCTTAAAGCCAGCGTGTGATTCTCCACGCGAGGTTATTACTGGACTTAGCGATAAACGCGAAGCCAGTAGTACTTGCGATAAACGCAAGATTACTTACACTCACAATAAACGCGAGGTTAAAATCTTCTTAAAGCCAGTATGTGATTCTCCACGCGAGACTATTACTGGACTTAGCGATAAACGCGAAGCCGGTAGTACTTGCGATAAACGCAAGATTACTTACACTCGCGATAAACGTGAGGATAAAAATTCCTTACAGCTAGCATGTGATTCTCCACGCGAGGCTATTACTGGGCCTAGCGATAAACGCGAAGCCAGTACGACTTGCCAGAAACGCAAGATTTTTGACTCTCGCGATAAACGCGAGGATAAAATTTCCTTAAAGCCAGCGTGCGATTCTCCACGCGAGGCTAATACTGAGCTAAGCGATAAACGCGAAGCCAGTAGTACTTGCGATAAACACAAGATTCCTCAGCTCCGCGTAAATCGCGAAGATAATTGGCAAATTGTCGGTAATCGCAAAAATCGCGCTAGACGCGAAGTTGCGTTAATCGCAAGAGTAAGCCAGCGTGTAAGAATTTTCTTCCACGCGGGGCTAAGGTTCCAGAAGATAAACTTCTGAAGGAACGCCAAGCCAGCGTAAAACGCGAGGCTAGCGTAGCAAAACGCTGAGCTATTTCTCAGCTCCGCGTTCCAAAACACGAAGCTATCTCTCAGCTTCGCGAAAATCAACCCGAATACCAAATCAGGGCTGATCGTCGCACTAATGGACCAGAACTAGACTCCAGTAATCTCAAGAAGCTTCAGTGGGCTCTTGGACCCTCTCAGCAGATGTGTGGGCCCCACAACTCCATGACTAAAGTCACCGACCTCAAGGAGTACTTAACCAAGAAGAGAAGTATAGAACAAGTTCAATCTGAGTCTTCTTGTCATTGTCAGCAGCTTATGACAGCAGTATCCGCTGTAGTGGATAATTATTGCTGCAATAAGAACAGGGTATCGGTGTTCGACAGATTAAACGAGTCGGACAAAAACCCTGCTAAGAAAATGAAAGCTACTCCCCGAAAAGAATGAAGAATTGTAACCTCCAACATAGTCGGCAAGGGTAGGAAGGTCATAGAGAGAGATGATAACTCAGAATCAAGTGATGAAGAACCCCATCACTTTACCAGACTTAAATCAGGAGCTGTCCCGCCTCGAAACTATAAGAAACTTGTAAAAGGTTCTTATGACGACGACAGCGATAACTCGGCTATAGCTTCACCTCGTTCCTCTGCATCATCTCGGCTACAAAAGTCAGCATCACATATGGCGGATAAATCTGACGACATCGATCAAAGATTTGAAGCCCAAGAAAAGATGATTCGGGAGCAACAAAAGAAATTGAAGATCTTAAAATGATGCTCTCGAAAGTGGTCGAAAATACTCAGAAGATTGTTGAGGATAACGCTAAGAAGGAAAAAGAAACCTCGTTCAATAAACTGAACGAGGAAGAAAATGAAGAAAAAGCCCACTCAACACATGAGGACGAGGACGAGGACAAATATTCTTTTCATGACCCACATGAAGAGAAAATCGAGAAATTACAAAGTCAACTCGAAGCGCTAATGCACAAAAAGGAGTTGAAAGAATCGGGAGTCTCAAGACCATATCCGCCTGAATGGGATATGGCACCATACCCTGAAAAATACAAACCCCTCAAATTGGAGTCATATGACGGGAAGGGGTCCCCAAGCCAGCATTTATATTACTTTTTATCACAGGCAGGTCATTTAATAGGAAATGATCCCGTAATGACCAAAGTATTTTAGAGCACCCTGCGAGGGCCTGCCTTCATATGGTTTATGCAGCTATCCCGAGGTACTATTAATACCTGGTTTGACGTTGAGAAACAATTTCTCGCACGTTTCTTTGAGGATTATACCGAAATATCGGTTCATTCCCTCCTTGAAACAAAGGAAGGAGAAAAAGAAACGGTTAAAAGTTTCATTGAATGCTTCAGGGAAAAATCCGTGTATTGTCGACACGGTATGACCCAGGAAACCCTGGTAGAAACCTGCAAGTATAACTTCAGGACTGGCATGCTGATAAGAATGGGAGCTGTAGAGTCCAAAACTTAGAGAGATCTGCTGAAGCAGGGAGAGCAGGCGGAAGATATAATTCGCCGGATTGAGGAATCTCGTAGCACTAGAAACTCTATGAATAACAGGTAATATTCACAGAATCCTAAAAATAAAGGGAAGGCTGTGATGGCGATAGTTGCAGATCCAAAACCAAGACCTCAGAATCCGAGAGGTGCAGGTCAAAATAGGCCCCGACAAAATAGAACTTATACATTCAAGACGGAGCAGACAGGTACTCTATTCCATCTCCTCCTCAGGAAGGGTATGTTAAAGCTTCCGGAAAATCAAAAATCGGAAGACGCTGGTAAAACCAACGACCCTAACTATTGCCTGTACCATCAGAATGTCGGGCACCCAACTAAGGATTGTTATCCTCTTAAAAACCGAATTCAGGCATTGATAGAAGTCGGGATTCTCATACTTAAAGAGAAACAGAAGAAAGTTTCTGCAAATATGACAACTTTAGTAGTAGGAACCAATGAGTTCCCTACCAGAGCGATCCCTGTACCTGTAGGGAAGCCAATATCGACACCAAGCACTGGCAGCCTGCACTTGCAAGCTAGCCTCTTGGGTACGCTCCAAACCACAACTGTGACAAAGTCATTCTCATTGGCTAGCAGCCGGATTTGGCTGGGGGTGTCGAAAATATTGACGATGATAAACATCATGCTTCTGTTATTCTCAATAGCCATTGGAATGGCTAATTGAGTGCTATAAATAAAAATATTTTGCCCAATGCTGTTAAAGCGGCGGGAATAGGAGATCAAGTTTCTCGCCAACCCTATCATACTAGGGGTAAAAGTATGAAATTAACTACCCAATGCTATTAAAGGCAAATGGGAGAGGAAGTCAATTCCTCAACAACTCATCATGCTGAGAGGAATAGCATGGCTAGTCCAACGCAAACGGCAATTGGTAAAGGCTAATCAAATCTTGATAGCTGGGGGTTTGCTAAAAATCCCATAAACTCTGTCATGTTAAGTTTCTACCTCTGACAGTGAGATATAGTTCAAGTTATGCGTGAGACCACTTGGACTAGGCATGTGCAATTAGGCGTCTCTGCCGAAATTGATGATCATGACCCAATCATCTTGGCGTGTGCAGTTTCAAGTTACGTATGAGAGCCTTGAACCGCCTCCATCAAAGTTTCAAGCATGTGCGATTAGGCACCTCTGTCGAATTTCTTGATCTTAACTTGATCACCAAATTGAAGATCCAAACTATTTCAAAATTTGCTAAGTTCTAAGCCATTTTGAAAACTTTGGAGGGGATTCTGTTGGTAGTGAAAATTTCTAAGTAAAAAGGGATTTTCCACAACAGAACACGGAGCTAACTTAGTAGCTTCGCGTTTGGCTATTTTAGCCTGGCGTTTGAGCAAAACGCGGAGCTAATCCATAGCTCCGCGTTAACTTTGCGTGAGCAGATTTCATTAGAATTCTAAATTGATTGTGATTGAGATTTGGACTTATCCAATATCCAAATTGAGTCCAATCAGAATCCTAAATTGATTGAGATTGAGATTTGGTCTTATCCAATGCCCAAATTGAGTCCGATCAGAATTCCAAATCAAGAGATTTAAATCAATATTAAATATTGGATTAGAATCCTTGATGAATACAAAAATCTTCTTTTCCTATTCCTATAGAAATCTTTATTCATATTCCTATGGAAACTCTCATAACCACTAAAATCTATAAATACCCTCTTTGAGGAGACTTTAGAGAGCATCAATCAATAATAGATCAATCTATAGATGATCATCAATCTTTAAGAGATCTTTTTCTAGAGTTTTGGAGAAGTTCGAGTTACGCATAGAGCCTTGAACGAATCAAGACCAGAGGAGATCAGTTCTATAGTCGGCCGCCATCTTTAAGAGAAAAGTTCGACGTCAGATCGTCCAAAGGAACTACATAGTTAGATCCCATCGCCACACAGATCCCACATCATATTGTAAAAGAGAGCGATAGATTATAAATCCTCTCGTTTGTTCTTTTTCTTTTGTTCTCTTTCGATGTAAATCAAGTTATTTCAATGGAAGGAAAGCAACGAATTTCTGCTGTGAACAGCGAGTACTAGCCAGGCACTTAGGATGGACATGTTAGAGTTAGCTGCTGCGGACCACTCTGAACATGATACGCTGCCAGCTACTGCGATCGTTCCTGCAGAGTCTGTACTCATGTCACGGGCGGCTAACATCCCCGCTTCTTCACCGGCCTTAGTGTTGTTTCTTCAGTGTCACTCCATTGCTGAAAAATAATGCATTATGAAACCCGTTATGTTGCGTTACGTAACCTAACGGAATCCCAACGCTACGTAACAACTGGAAATACCGTAATAGTACATTTTTTACGTTAGTTTACGTTATATTACATAACGTTACGTTAAATTATGTTATGCTACGTTATTTACAATTATTTTTTTAATAATTTATATATTGTTGTTGATTATTATTTTAATTATTAGCGAATTGCTGTAATTTTCTTACTTAATTAATTGTTGGCTTGTTTGATTGCTTTTGGAATTTCTAACTTAATAATTTAAGTTTATTTCCTTGTTCACTTGTTTTATTTCTCGTCTGGTTGCTAAAATATTTACTTGTTGATTTTATTGAATTCTTAATTGAACTGAAATCAGCAATCATAAATAAGATAAATTGAACATTACAAAATATAAATTACAACAATGATAATAATTGGAATCATAAAAAATTGGAATCTTTCTTTTTATTTAAATGATGATTGGAATTACGGTTGCAGACTTAATATAATTTATGAAGATATATGAAAATTATTGTAAAACTTAATATAACATTAGCATAGATTATGTATTACAAAATAATTTTATATTTTTTTAGATATTTTAAATTTTTTTCAATTTATTAAAATTATTTTATATGGTTTTATATTTAATTTTATTAAATAAATAGAAAATTGCATAACATATGTTATGCGTTACGCTATTTGTGACATAACCTAACAAAGGTAAAACATTACGTTACCGTTATCGCTATTTTAAACATTGTGTCACCCCATAGTTCAACTACTGGGCTAATTTCTCTAGGTAATGAAATATGCCAACTCTTCTATTTTAGCAATTTTATTATAACTTGGTCTCATTTTCTTCTTTTCTAGATATTTCAGAGGCCAGGTTTCCTTGGATACGTTCGACCTAGTCTCCATTGAGCCCGTATAAACTTGTGTATGATTCAAGCTTAAGCGGTTCGGATCGTGATAGCGGTGGTGGCTGTAGTGACATCAATGCGTACGATGTTGATTACTTTGAACCTTCCACCAGTAAGCACAGTCATTCCCGCCTTGAAGATATAGACTCAGCAGGTCAGGGAGGCACCACTGCTTCAAGTGGCACCATAAGAGGTACCTATTTAATTACTGTAGCACATGCCCTGTTGTTTTGTTTCATCAACATGTTGGTTTCCTTAAAGAGTGTTTATTGCCTTTGTAGGTACGGTGACAGTTAGTTTGCCTTTACTAACACCGGCTACCTCCGCTGAAGCAGGTGATTCATCAGCGACGACTCTTGTTCCTCCGCAAGCTCCTTCAGCTACTGCAGTTATTACTTCATTCATAGTCGTAAGTGCTGTTGTAGGAGGAGAAAATACGGTAGAGCCCCGGGTCCTGCCCGCGTATCTGCATGCATCCCTCGTATCCTCCTTCGAGGGTACTTCGGCTGCAGGGAATGTCTTGGAGAAAAGTTCACTATCTGAGACAGGGCCCATTGGGACTAGCACTGCTACTGCATCTGTTATTGACCGTTCTTCTGTCGGCATCCTCCTACAGACTTTGGCTCCCCATCTGACAGGGCTTTTGCCTCCTTCTTCTGTTCCTCAGTCGCCTCTAGTCGTGCCTCCAACTGTTGAAGCGGCGGCACCTTCTTTGCCTCTAGCTCGGCCAGATGACCTCATGGAAGATTTCTTGTAGTACTTCACTAATGGATTCCACCAGCTATTTGATTGTTGTGTGTCTTTGATTCTGGTTGGGTGGAACTCCTCCGATTTGGGTCGTCCGATACTATTGAGCTATGTTGAGAACATTGAGAGAATCGGTGGTCCTGGTTGGGCTTCCTTTTACCGACGTGTTTGCAGGCGCTGGACCAGCATCTGGAGAGTTTGAACAAACTGGATCGGGCCAATATATTTGTTGTTGTTGATATTGAAGTTGCCCGAGCTCGCGCTGACTGCATTTCTCCAATAGGAGCTGAAGAAGGAAAAAGTGTGTGCTCGAAAGCTTCAGGATTTAGCCAATGTTCAGAGTGGAATTGGCAATGAGCTTGAGCGAGCAGAGCTTGAAATGGAAGCTACGCAAAGTTATATCTCCCGCACCCGTGACCCCATCGTCATTGCTCAGGCTATTCTTCAAACTGAAGAATTGAAGTTTGACGAAATCGTAAAGTGCCGTGAAGCTTTAGTTCACTAGCAGGCACAGATATGACAAGACGTGGCCATGCGGACCAAAGCCTTGGAAGATGTGCACACTGAAGCAGTACAGTGCCTTATTGTTGATGAGGATGTGATACGTCGTCAAACTACTATCGCTGCTGAAGAAGCTCATTTGAAGAATCTACGGGAAATAGAAGAGAGAGATTAAGAGCTCTGATAGAATATTAATATCTCCCCTTTGTATCTCACTCTTTTTTTGTATATACATTGTATTTTTGTACGTAAGGAAAAATATTATTTTTGCCTTTGTGTTATTTTCCGTCTTTGTGACATATAGTACATAATGATGGGATGGATTAATGTTTGTGATATTCTGATATCTAGAATTGAACTTGGTGAATGGATTTTCTTTTGGAATTGGTAAATGAATTTGATGGAAATGAAAGTTTACTAAGGATGTGGGAACATATCAGCAGGCGAAGCGTTTCGGTAGTGACATGAATATGATGGAGACTGGTTTGTGAAGTGACCCACTTGGTTAACAAACATAGCCAGAATAATTGGATTATGGTCGAGTGAGTGACTCGCCTAGCGGACAGACAGAGCCGATGATTGTTTTAAGATTGAGAGGTGACTCGCCTGGCTGACAGACAGAACCGGTGACTTGCCTGGCTGACAGACAGAGTCAGAGATCGTTTTAAGATCAAGGAACCATGGGTAGAGGTGTTTAGAAAACATACCTATGGGGTCTTGGCAAAGGTGTTCTGAAAACGTACCGAGCTGACCGTGTTAGGGTCGAAAAACTATGGACAGAGTTGTTCAGAAAACTGTAAGCAGGAAAAATTGAAAGCCATGCAAAAGAGCCACACGAGGCAAAATAGCCTCGCGAATGCGAGGCTACTTGCCCCACGCAGAGCTAATAGCCCCGCGGCAGCAAGCAACTCCGCGCGAGGCTAATAGTCTTGCACGGGGATGAAAGCCTTGCGCATGCAGGGCTATTTCAGTTTCTAAATTGAGTTTCTTTCTATATTTCAATCCGAATTTCGATTCTAATCATATCCAATCACTTGGAATCAAAGATTTCATATCTAAATATGAGTTCATAGATGGATTTGATTGGGATTACATCCTTATCTCGAAGAAAACTTCGAGATATATAAATATGATCCAAGAGGAGGATTTTTGGGGATTTGTCTTTTAGAGGGAGAGATATTTGAGATTAGATTATTTCTGCAATGGGCCACTGTCCAGAAACTATTTTCCACGTTCAAGGCTAATTTTGGGTGTTAGATCGTCAATGGAGCACAAGGACGACACTCCATAGCTATTTAAGAACCCACTACTTTTTGTAAAAGAGAGAGAAACATGATTTATAAGTCTCTCTCATTTGTTTCTTTGTTTTCTTCTATATTGTAACTTGGATATTATTTATTGTAATTTTTATTTGTCCATGGTAATGAGAGGAAGAGCATTTTTCCAGAAACTAGTTGGCGACCACAGTAGAAGACGTCTTCTACACCGATAAGGAGATTATGGCTCAGTCTGACACCGATAAAATTGGTTAGAGTAAATACGATGACTATTTATCCTCTAGACCGGCTAGCCCGATAAATATATGGCCTAATCGCCACTTGGAAATGCTCGGTACAAGTCCGAATGACAAGAGGACTCCTGTTGAACAGGAGCCCCTTGGATCTTCGATCTTGGAAAAGGAAGTAGTCCAAAAGTTAAACTCGAATGATGAGATGATTCTTGTTGAATAGGAGCTTCTCGGATCTTTGAGTTCTAATCAGCGAAATACCAAAATTGTGAATTCGAATAACAAAGGAAGTTTTGTTGAGCAGGACCCCTTTGGATCATCGTGTTCCAATATTGCAAAAAAGAAAAAATCATCTCCTATCATGGCTGAACAAAAGTCAAAGTCTGGATTGACCAGAACCCAATCCGCAATTGAAATTGTCGAGCGTGGCCGCGAATTCTCAAAAGACAAGTTCAAGACGAATTTGATCTCAATTCCATGTGCGTAGTTAATTCCTTGTGCAAAGCTATTTCCTTGAGCAAACCTATTTCCTTGCGCAAAACTAATTCCTTGCCTCAAGCTACTTCCTTGCACGAAGCTTATTCTCTGTACGAAGCTAATTCCATGCACGAGCCTAATCAGCCCCGCATACAAAAGATGAAATGCCAGGCTATTCAGTCTCGTATAAACAGTTCAGAACTAAAAATTAAACCCCAGATCTATGAAACATTTGTAAAGACTAGAATTGGATCTCGTTCAGAACAGAAGGTTCAATCAGCAGGGACTCTTTCAGAGCTAGTATCAAAGAGAAAACTCGTCAAGAGTATGATTTATGATAAGTCATTAATAACAAGAGAAAGATGGTCCAACCTCATCTGTTGAGCCATTGTGAGTAGATGATCTCTGCGATTCTTACCAACTGCAATTATGATCCACCCTGACCCTCAATTTTCAGCCAAATAACCGAGCCAAAGAACGATATGCCTAAAAGAAGGCGTGTTCACAGGAGAAAGATCACCAATAATAAAAAACCTCTATTCGTGACTTCGAATATGGTGAATAAAGGAAAAAAGCCGCAAGGAGATAAATACTCCATGGATGCAGAACCTGATCATTATACACGACTTTAGTCAAGAATTCTAACGCCACCAAACTACAAAAGGTTGGCTGGGGGTCCGGACAGCGAAGGAGATAGTGATCCCTCAGCCATCGCAACACCACAGTCATATGAGTCTTCTCGATTTAAAGATACAGCGGCCCACATGACAGGAAACTCCAATGAAGTGAATTAAAGACTCGAAGCACAAGAGTGCCTAATTCTCGAGCAACAAAAGAGTCTTAATGAACTCCGTACGTTACTTCTCAAAGTGGTGGAGAAGAGTACTGAAGATAAATCAGTAAAACCTTCCAACAAACCACCAAAGGATTATGCTGGGAATCCAGAGAAATTAGAAGAGTTTCATTATGAAGTAGGTCCACAGGCGGAAAAGATACAAAAGATACAGGACCAACTAGAAGTTTTGATGTGTAGGAAGGATCTGCAAGAAATTGGCATTACCAGATCGTACCCAATGGAGTGGGAATCAGCTGATGTCCTAGAAAAATATAAGGCTCTACAGTTAGAGTTTTTTATGGAAAAGGTTCTCCCAACCAATACATATATTACATCTTAGCACAAACATGTTATTATGGGGAATGATCCCATAATGACTAAGATCTTTGCAAGTATTTTGAGAGGACCAGCATTTATATGGTTTATGTAGTTGCTTCAAGGACTACAAAGTCATGGTTTGACGTAGAGAAGGAATTCCTGTGTCGCTTCTTTGAAGAGGACACGGAGATCTCGATTCATACCATCTTGGCAAACAAACAAAAAGAGGATGAGATCGTGAAATGTTTTGTAGAATATTTTCAAGAGATGTCACTGCAGCATGTCACAAGAAACGCTGGTTGAAACCTGTAAACACAATCTCCAAACCAATATACTCATTAAGATGGGAGAGATAGAGTCCAAAATATGAAAATATCTAGTCAAACCAGGGCAACAAGTAAAGGACATAATTCGATGTATCAGTGAATACCATGCCTAAAGAAGAATGGCCATGAATCAGCCACAGCCACAATCATCCCATCCTAAGAAAAAGGAGGCAATAACCACCAGACCTGCTGCAAATAAAAAACCACATACTAATTAAGATTCCTTTAGATCACAGCGGACATATGATTTTAAAGATGAACAAGCAGTTATGTTGTTTCACCTACTAACTAAAAAAGGGATGCTCAAACTACTCGAAAATCGAAAGCCATAGGAAGCTGGTAAAACACATAATCCCAAGTATTGCCTCTACTATCAAAACATTGGGCACGTAACCAAGAAGTGCTATGTTCTGAAAGATAAAATTCAAGCACTCATCGATGCAAATGTGATCAAGTTGAGAACTGAACAGAAAAATGTGTCAACAAATGTAGCGACAATTACCATGGGATTCTTGAAAATCCCGGCAGGCACAGCTTCGATCTCTGCAGAAAAGATGGTGGTAAACAGCTACAACCCACATAATTTGAAGTAAAAAGGACTTTCTCCGATTTCTACCAAAAAAGAAGAAATTATGGGGGTACACCCAGACTTTCTGAAAGACGAACAATTGACTATCTCAGCAAATTCAATAAAAACCAAGGGAAACATTCGATTGACGTTAGCACAGCAGAGATTGAACCCGCAGGAGTCCTTATCGAGCACGAGTAGCTGACATTGGTAAATGAGCTCCCTTAATACGCTCCAAACCATAATTGCAACTGAGTCATTCTCACTCACTAGCAGCCGGTATGGGCTGGGGTTACCGAAAATATTGATGATAAGCGTCATGTTGCTTCTGTTGTTCTTGCTAACCATTGGAATAGCAAAATGAGTGCTAAAAAAAGTTCAATAAAAAAAAAGAACAAAAAAGAAGAGAGAAAAAATTTAAAAAGAAAGGAAAAAACAAAACAAAAAAGAAGAAAAAAACAAAACAAATATGTAAAAAATTTGTTGCCCAATGGCAACGAGGCAAACGGGAAGAGGAATCAAAAATTTCTCACCAACCCTATCACACTAGGGGTAATAGTATGAAATTAACAGCCAAAAACTCATGAAGCAATGAGAAGAGAAAACATTTGGCATTTAAACTCAAACAAAAGTCTCGACAACTCATCATGCTGAGGTAAAAAGCATGAACTGTCCAATGCTATTAAAGCAAAGCGAAGAGAACAAGTTTCTCGCTAACCTATCATGCTAGGAGATAAAGCATGAATTGCCCAATGTAACCAAAGTAATAAGAAGAAGAGGAAATATTTAGCATTTAAATCCAAACAAAAGTTTCGTCAATCCCATCATACTAGGGGTAAAAGTATGACCATCGACGGTCCAAAGCCTCAAAAGGTAAAGGAAGAGGAAACGTTTGGCATTTAAACCCAAATGAAAGTCTCGACAACTCATCATGCTAGGGGTAAAGTATGAATTACCCAATGCCATTAGAGCAACGAGAAGAGAATTTATTTCTCATCAATCTATCATGCTGAGATAAAAAGTATGAATTGCCCAATGCCATTAGAGTAACAGAAAGAGGATACCTTCCTCACAAACATTATCATACTGGGAGTAAGTGTATGAAACTAAACAGCACAAAACCGAAATGTGATGTAAAAAGAAAACGTTTAGCATTTAAGCCCAAACAAAACTCTCGATAATTCATCATGCTGAGAGAAATAGCATGGCTAACCCAACGCAAACAGTGATTGGTAAAGACATACCAAATCCGTTTATAACTGGGGGTTTACTAATAACCCCGTGAACCTGTCATGTTAAGCTCTTATTTCTGATAGCAAGATTTGATTATCTCACCCACCTCACAGGTCATCCCATAAATACTCCGATGAACCATCATTATTATGATCCTGATCCGATCATCGATTCTGTCTGTTACCCAGGCGAATCACTACGGTTCTGTCTACTTTCCAGGTGAGTCAACCATGATCCTGACCCGATCATCGATTTTATCTGCTTTCTAGGCAAATCATCTCGTAGGCATATCAGCCATACCTCTGTCAACGACTCTTTTGACCCTAACCCGATCACTCTACCTCTGTCTGTTTTCCAGGCGAGTCAATCACAAATTACAAATCTCAAATCGATTCTGTCTGTTATCTAGACAAATCACCCTGGCTCTATCTGTTTTCCAGGTGAGTCACCCTCACTACAAATTTCGAAACTAAACTTGTTATGCTCTCACCATTCCCAAAATAAGTTCCACCTTCCACAACTCTGTCGTCCAAAATCCACAACCATATTTTCAATTTATCATCTTGACTTTGTCTGCTCTCCAGACGAGTCTTTTAAAAAAAAAAAGAGGTGGCTATGGAAGCAATGTCATGTACCATAGATCCAAAAGATCTACTAAAAAATTCCCAGGATATCTGAGGTCGCGCAACAACTTTAGAGGCTAGAGCAATGAGCAATACAACATATTAAAGCAAAATTGTTTGTTTATTGATAAAACAAAGGAAGAAAGTAAGGCGGTACATACAACCTTATTGCTCGAAAAGAAGAAAAATAAAGAGAGGATGAAAAATCGAAGGGTTTAGTAAAGCCTTAAACTTGACTCTACCTCTTCGAGAGCCACTTGCTGGGTTTCTTCTAAAATGGATAGCACTTGACGGTATAACTCGTCTTCATTGATGACCAACTGGTGAGAAGCTTGCGCTCTAGCATCCTTGATTGCCTTACTCCGCATATCGACAACCTGTTGAAGCAGGCCATGGCGAAGAACAAGTTCATCTTGCCTCTTCAATACTTTATCCAACTTTGCCTGAATAGTTGCAAGAATGGTTTGGGCTTTGGCAATTATTTCACAAGCACGGTCTATAGCAATCTGATGGGCGTCTAGCTCGAACTTCACCCGTTCTATCTCTCCAGTAATAGCCTCTTGATTTGCTCGAAAATTACTAACTTCAGCGGCCCAGGCTTCTTCCTGGTGGCCAAATTCCTCTTGCCGTGCAAACAGCTATGCTCTCCGACAAGCAATTTCGATCTCTGTTATGGCAGCAATATCGGCTCGTCGAAGACTCTCCAATGATCGAACATGCTCATCTAAAGCAGTCAGGCGGGCCTAATAAGGAGCAGCTCGTTCTGTTTCTCCGATATTCTCACTATTGGTCAAATAGCTCAACAACATAGGACGCCCAAGATCGATCAAACAACGATTATCCAAGAACATGGATACGTACCACTGTAACAAATATAAGACGTCCATGACGCTATGTTGAAAAAACTCTTCAAGTGAATCGTCATCAGGAACGACTTGCGTTGAAACTGGAACTAGTGTTAGAGTAGAAGTCGCAGAAAAAAGTGTCGCAATGCTGAGAGAAATCTCGTCGTTTAATACAAGAGAGGGCGCAAAAAGGGGAAGTTATTATTCTTCTGCGAGGTTATTTTAAGCAAGCCTATTAACCCGCGTAATGAAATTCTAAAGAAATTGGGTGATAGAAACTCAAGAATTTGAAGTCCAATGTATTTCAAATTCGTTCAACATCAATAAATAAAATTTTGAAAACTTTGGAGGGGATCATATAGGCAGAAAAAATTGAGAAGCATGCAAAAGAACCACACGGGGCAAAATAGCTTCGCGTATGTGAGGCTATTAGCCTCATGCACGCGAGGCTACTTGCCCCATGTAGGGCTAATAGCCCCGCGCGAGGCTATAGCCTCATACAGGGATGATAGCCTCGCACACGCGGTGTTATTTTAGTTTGTAAATTAGGTTTTCTTCTAAATTTCAATTCAAATTTCGATTCTAATTAATAAGTATCCTATTTTACATTTTTCCTCCCATATTTTATCTAATTTTGTATATAAATAATTGCTACTCGAGTATATTTAGTGTGTTTTTATAAGTAACAAGGTTTTGCAAGAAAAAGAAAAAAAGATGCAAATTTATCAAGAATATGAGCAAAGAAAGTTAAGTAAGGCGAAAACTGACACTCAAGTGCAGCAGCAGTAACTTCAAGAGTATTTTCGGTGAAGATAAAACTTGAACTGGAAAGTTTCATGTAGAGAAAATTTGTAGAGCTCGAATTATCTTCGGAATTATCTTCGAAACGAGTCCAGGAACAGTTTAATCCGAGTTCGTATGAAAAAGTTATGGCCATTTTACTGAAACGCTATAGAGTAAAAAATCCGATCCAACGATCTACGGGTTTGTTAAACTTAATTTCGGATTTTGGACCCGAAAATTAGTATTTTATGCCATCTAATCTCAACCATTAGTTTCTAATACCTATGAATTAGATTAAAATTATATATCTTGAGATTAGCTTGTATTGGATTAGGATCATATTTTTTGTATTGAGTTTGAGTATGAGTAGGAGTACGATTGTATTTGGGTTATAAAATACCCCATGAATCCTTGTAAATAGAGGAGAGCTTTTTAGGTGTAATTTTAGATGTACTTTTTATTAATAAAATTAGGATTTTACTAAAGGGGCGATGGCCACAATACCGGACTCCAGAGATAATTCTCTTTGTTCTTCAATTTTTCTTTAGTTAATTTATTTTAATTGCTTTCTAATTTAGATTTATTTGCTTTCTAATGAATAAAGATTTGATTTTGCTTGTTAGAAATATGAGTAGCTAATTTCGCTTAGCTCTAGGATGTAGATGAAGTTAGGATTCACCATGTAATTACTCTCTAAAATTTTTTTCTTAAATAAAACAAATAAAGACATGATTTTCTATGAAAATATTAAAATACAAGAACTCATAAATTAATACTTTCTCAAGTTGTACTTGAGTTAAGTTTCTTGATAGTCTATTCTTAGTTAGGATTTGGGGTTGTTGATTTTTATCTTCTTCATTGAATTATCTAACGATTTAGTTTGCCTTTATGAAAAGTTATATTTTTGATGCGTTATACTTGCACACCACTTGATAACTCATGCTTAGGACACTTGAAGTAAAAAATAAACTAAAAAGATCAAATTTTTATGATAGAAAAAGATAATAGAAGTAAATATATGATTGGAAACTGGTGGATTCTAAATCCTAGACTAATTAGAATAACTCCCAAATACAACCTAGAATTCTTTGTTAATCCGTTAGACTATAAAATTAGTAAGAATTGCAAAACACCTGAGATCTCTGTGGGACAAACTGTAAAGCGCTACAACTAACACTGTACGCTTGCAGTAAATTATCACATCAAGTTTTTGGCGCTGTTGCCAGGGATCAACGGTATTTTTCTTACTTTTTCTAACGTTTTACGGCTTAACAGTGTGTGTTGAGTGTGTATAGATCTGATATTTTAGATACAGGAAGCAAAAAAGGGAATAAAAGCGTCTTAGAAGCACACTGCAAAAACTAGAGAGGTAAATTCCTTGATTTTGCCGCTAAATAGCGGTAATTACCGCTAATTCACGGCAATATTTGAGAGATTCTCCCCCAAATTTTGTCTAATTCTGTATTTAGGATTCCTGATTCTGTAAAAAAATATAAAAAATTATAAAAATAAAATTTTAATTATTTTTATTTTTTCTTTTCCATCTCTTTCCCTCTCACCTTCTTCAAAAAATAAATTTATAAAAAATGTTTCAAAATCCAACTGGTTGCTATCATTGTCGTGATCCATATCATAATTATTATCAGTGTCCATGGATAGGAAGTTCTTTAGGACTACGTCATAATTAATTTCACACCACATATAATGAATCTACGAGCGCTTCCTATACACAAAATTACAATTGTGAATGGATGAATCAATCTAATTTTGCATATAATCAAGAGCCGTACCAAGAGAGTTCTCAATCTGATCCTTTCTTTATGGGTTATTCATCTTCATGTTCTAAACTCCAATGTTTAAAATAACGATAACGTTAACGTAATATTTTTTTTGTTAGGTTATGTAGCAAATAGCGTAACGCATAATGTAGGTTACGCAATTTTCTATTTATTTAATTAAAATAAATATAAAATTGTATTTAATAATTTTCATAAATAAGTAAATAAATCTAAAAAAATCATAAAAAATATTGTAAAATCAATATAAAGGCATAAAAATTATAAAATTTCATAGTAAATATCACAAGATTCACAACAATTTTTTAAGTCATACACAACAAATTATTGTTTTCCTTTATAACATGACGATAATCCAGTGTGATCATTTAATCTACAATAACAAGATCATCCTCCTCCAGAATGTAGTTTGCATTTTCCGGATCGATATCATTCCCCGTCTCATCAAACTATCATCAATTGCTTTTCCTTTATCCGAAGAAGATGCTACACAAGAGATATACAAATTAAGATGTTATTAGATACTTAAACCATGATAGTATTCTTTTAAGAATATGAAATTATAAAAATTGGATAACTTACAAATATCGACCCTTCGTTTCTTTGCTGGGCTTTTAATTTCATCTTGCTTATCTCCCTTATCCACAACAGATGGAAGAATATTTTGATTACTATTAATTGTAGTAACTTCTAAAAAATCATTCGTTCTTGCATTAGAATCGTCACCATTCGGCTCATCTAGTAATCCAATATCTTCTGGGAGATAAGACTCTTCACTCTCAATAAGTCATTCATCATCTGGTGTCGCCTCATCAATTATAATTGGATCCAAATTCATTCGCTTCCTCCGAATATTTCTCTCTCTAAACTTAATATTATATATGACGTACGCGAGAGAATGTACGTGTTCTTACTCTAAGCGACATCTTTTTTTTGAATGCACATTTAACAAAGTTGTGAATTGTTATATGAGTATGATGATAAATAAAGTACTTAAAAAATAATATATTGAGTTTTTTATATTCATACTTGCTCAAAAGTGCTTCAATTGCGTTCACACTCAGAAGCACTAGTTGTGAGAGAAAGGATTCGAATTGCAAACTTTTGGAGTGTCGGAACATCCTCTCCAAATCTTTCCCACCAGGTAGCTAAAAAACATAATTAACTTTGGTGTTAAAAAATGCAATAAAAAAAACTTAATGATATATATACAAATTGAACCCTAAGAATGAAAACAATGAATTAAGATATACCAGGACTTCGAGCATTCATAATCATTTGAGCTAGCAGGGATCCAAATTCTCCAAACTTCTGTTTAAGCTGATCCAGCTCCACACAGCTTGTGCATACTCATTGAGGTCGGGGATCATTCGTTGCATGCATTCACGAAGGCCTCTTCTAACCTCCGGTACATTGGAGAATGTATCACTGTAGAAGCATCTAGGATTTAGAAAGTAAACCGCTGCATAGGGGGGCCTATGCAACATGCCAGTCCATCTCTTATCAATCAAATTCCAGTATAGCATGTACTTTCTCTTACTGCCCCCACAGATATCAGCAATTTTCTCTTTGTAACTGTCGAGATACTCATATAGAAAAGGTATGGAAGGCCTCACATCTGAATCCACCTCTCGCAGCACATAAACCAGTGGAAGTGTTATGTTAAAACAAAAGAGAACTCGGCCCCAGAAACTTCTACTAGATAGCACTGCTCTTCTTGCCTTTACTGCATTCGGTTTCTTACTCCAAGCACTCTTGATGAAATCATCAGAAGCAAATATCTTCTTCAATGGCTGCCTTAATTTATAGAGTCTTTGTAAAGTTAAGAATGATGTAGCGAAACGAGTGATGGCTGGCCTTAGCAATTCCTTTCCCTTAGTGTATATTCGCATCAAACTTAAAATCCAGCCATGATTATATATGAATTGTATTATCCCCTTTGCTGTTTCAAAAGTCTCCTTATGGATTTTTATCTTGCCTATATCCTCCAGCATCAAATCAATACAATGAGCTACACAAGGAGTCCAGAAAAGACATTTTCGTGAATCCATAAGTTTTGTGCCCGCATTTATATAAGAAGCGTGGTTGTCCGTAATCACTTGGATAACATTCTTCTCTCCAATCTCCTCAACTATCTTATCAAGACACTCCCACAAGTAATCTCATGTCTTGAACTGTACTGATGCATCAATGGAATTATAAAAGAAAGTTTCCTCTAGAGAATTCACAAGAAAATTTAACAAGTTCTGCTCTTCCTGTCAGTCTACCCATCTAACATCACTGTACAACTATATTTCTCCCACGCCGCCATGTGCTTTTCCTTAATTTTGTTAATATCCTCAATTTCGGCCTTAAGAAGCCGGGTCCTTATCTCGTATGGAGTTGGTTGTTTCAAGTCAAATCCAAAATTTCCAACTGTTTCGATCATCTCCTTCCAACATGGACTATTCAATATGTTGAATGACAGCCCATTTGCGTAGATACATCTGCCTATTTTTCTGACACAATCCTCTCTAGCTTCCTTCTTTAAGTTGTCTCTAACGTTGATTGACGGGTTTCAAGATTAATAAATTTATCCATCGCACATAAAGTTCGAGATTGAGTGTTGCTACCAGCGGTGCTTTCAAGCTCTTGGCTCACCAATTCAGTGTCAGGTTCCCCCATTCTCCCAATTTCACGGGTTAGAGATGCATTTTTCTTCTTTTCTATTTCTATTGACTTCAAAGCATCTTTACATATTTTCTTTGTATCTTGCGGGACTCATTCACACATTTTTACTCCATGTTTAGTACCGGCCAAATGATGTTTAAGCCAGGTGATTCCCGCAGTTATGTGGTGATTGCAAAATTTATAGTATAAATAATTTGGAGGTTTTCCTTCCTTGTGAATCTCCCATTCTCTGGCCGAATCCATATTTTTAAACATGATTCATCTTGCAGATTATCAAATTTCAATCTACAAAATAATACAATTTTCCAAGAATTACTTTGATACAAATAATTCAACAATTGCTTGTAGTTACTTGTATACAAGTGATTAAATTTATTCAAATTCCAACAATTTCTTCTAATTCATGTCATTCAACAATTGAGATGGTCCTTCAACAAAGAAATTATTTCAGGAATTATCACAAAGAAATTTTCATCTATGAAATTATTTCAGGTCATTCAACAATTTCACAAAATAATTCAACTAAGTTAATTCAGTTTTAACATTTTAATTCAGTTTTTATTAAAATAAAATTAATTCAATTTTTATAAAAAAAATTAATTCAGTTTTTATAAAAAAATCAACTCATTCTATTCAGTTTTTTTTACTGTTTACTATTTAGTTTATATTTTAAAAATTAAATTAGCTTAATTCAGTTAAGCATTACCTCACAAGAAAAAAATTACCTCACCAGAGAATTTAAAGGTTTAGTTCAGTTAAGCATTTAAAGCAGTTAAAGGCTAAATTTAGTTGAGATCACTGGAAAATAAAAAGTAGTATAAATAAATGAAAAACAAATTTCTAAAAAAATTACCTCACCGGAGCTGCGGCCTACCAGAGAGTGCACTGGAACTGCGACCTACGGGAGAGTGCACTGGAACTGCGACCTACTGGAGCTGCAACCTACAGGAGCTGCGTCCTACCGGCCTACTGGAACTTCGGAGATGATTCGGAGTTGGTCAGAGCAAGAAGGAAATGATCGGAGATGATCCGAAATTGGCCGGAGCAAGAGGGGGATGATCGGAGATGGTCTGGAGTTGGTCAGAGCAAGAAAGGGGTTGGGTAGGGTTGTCGGCAGAAAAAGGAGAGGATCGGAGAAGATTGGCTGTCGGAGAAGGAAAGGAGGGGCTGTCGGTGAAGGATCGGAGAGGATTTGGGCCGTAGTTGGTCGGAATCGGAGAGTTTTAGAGAGGGTGAACGACGATCGCCCGAGAAAAGGGGGAAAATTTTGCGATTAGGGTTTTGGGGAATCGGGCGAAACTGAGGGAGTCGGGTGAGGGAATCTGGTTTTTATAAAAGTATGTAAATAACGTATGTTATGTTACATTATAAAATAACGTAACGTAACGCACGTTTTTAAAAAAAATCGTACGCTCCGCAGCAGGGCGTTATTTTGCCCTGCTACGGAGCGCATTATAATTTGTTACGTTTCGTAACGCGTTATAATGCGTTTTTTCAAACACTGCTAAATTCAATCATGAACAAGATATTCAATTGAACATGTTAGATGAAAGATTAAAAAGATTAGAAGCGAAGTATACATGTCATGAGAATCTACCTTCAACCGCTTCATATCTGTCATCAAATATGTACATGGACACACTATAAGAGTGGAAAAATGACAAAAAGGCTAAGTTCATTCATATTAAAATATAAAAGGACACACTATAAGAGTGGAAAGCGATCAAGAGGTCGTAACCGGTTTAAATTTTCTAGTCAGTATATAATATTTATATAACAATTTTTTTATTTATTTTACCATCCTGGGTTCATGTATGAGGGCATACACGAGTTTAGGTGTGTGGGAGTGGGTTAAGATATTTTCTTCGTATTTTTCTAAGATTTTAGTTTTTTTAGAGTTTTTATTTTATTTTTAGATGATTTTTGGTTTTCTTTATTTTGCACTTTTGGTAGTTTTTAGAGTAACAACTGACTAAAAAACTGAAAAAAAAACAGAAAATTTATTTATTTTCATCAATAGATCAACCTAATTACAGATAAAGAGACAAATTTATATTTGAAATTGGATATGAGAGTAGATTGGACGATACACTTTGAATTTGATGAAAAAAAATTAAAATCTGAAAAATAAATACCGCTAACAATAATTTTGAGGCAAGTATACATCTATTTTTCACTTCACAATAGTTTATTAGGTTAATGACAAAGATGATAACGAATGAGTAAGTCTTCTCTCTCTAAACAAAGAAAAAAAAGTAAGAATAAAATAATGGGGTGAGCCTAGTATTAAGGCAATAGTCTCGAGAGTGATAAAATAATGGGGTGCACCTGGTATTAAGGCAATAATCTCAAGAGTGAAAAAAAAAAGAGTATGATCTGAGTAATCGGGTACTTTGCAACTAAGCAAGCGTGAATATTCGCATGAAAGATGAAATATTCTTAAAAAAAAAGAGAGAGTATGATCCGAGTAATCGGGTACTTTGTGCCTAAGCAAGCGTGAATATTCGCATGAAAGATAAAATATTCTTTAAAAAAAAGAAAAAAAAGAAGAAGAAAAATTGTTATGAGAGAGGAGATGAATCATGAGTTAGAGTTGCAGTCCAAGGCCGAAATAAACTATCACACGTGCACGTAGTTGTATAGGAGCCAATGAATTATATGTTAGTAGATATTGAAAGATAGGATTTAGATATTTTATTAAAATGATAAGTGTATATGATATGACGCTCGATTTGAAGATTGATAATCTAAATGCATTCTTGAGTTTGTATATTAGCTAGATTAATTGAAGAAAATATTTTTTAAAAAAAAGATTTTTCTTTCTTTTATATAATTTTTTTATTTTTCTAAATTTTCGATTATTCTTATTTTTCTTTTCTTTATTCCTTAATCTATTTTCTTCACGATTTTTTGTGGGTATATTCACTGCAAACCCTCATGAGACAACACTCGTCCACTAGGGTAACCTAAGGGTTTAAAAGCTTGTTGCACATACTAAGTGCAATCGCGATTCCTGCGAAAGTGAGTTGGGATTTTTTTTCTTTTTAGCTTTAGATTTTGCTCGAGGACTAGCAAAAAATAGGTGTGAGGTGTGATAAGTATCATATTTTGTATTTTTCCTTCTATATTTTATCTAATTTTGTATATAAATAATTGTTACTCGGGTATATTTAGTGTATTTTTATAGGTAACAAAGGTTTCGCAAGGAAAATAAGAAGAAGATGCAAATTTAGCAAGAATATGAGTAAAGAAAGTTAACTAAGGCGAAAACTGACACTCAAGTACAGCAGTAGCAATTTCAAGAGTATTTTCGGTGAAGATAACGCTTGAACTGGAAAGTTTCATGCAGAGAAAATTTGTAGAGCTCAGAATTATCTTCGAAACGAGTGTAAGAACAGCTTAATCCGAGTTCATATGAAAAAAAGTTATGGTCATTTTACTGAAGCGCTGCACAGTGAAAATCCGATCCAACGGGCTACGGGTTTGTTGAACTTAATTTCGGATTTTGGACCCGAAAATTAGTATTTTATACCATCTAATCTCAACTATTGGTTTCTAATACCTATGGATTGGATTACGATTATATATCTTGAGATTAGTTTGTGTTGGATTAGGATCATATTTTTTGTATTGAGTTTGAGTAGGAGTAGGATTGTATTTAGGTTATAAATATCCCATGAATATTTGTAAATAGAGGAGAGCTTTTTAGGTGTAATTTTAGATGTACTTTTTATTAATAAAATTAGAATTTTGCTGAAGGGGTGACGGCCACAATGCCGGACTCTAGAGGTAATTCTCTTTATTCTTCAATTTTTCCTTAGTTAATTTATTTTAATTGCTTTCTATTTTAGATTTATTTGCTTTCTAGATTAGATTTAATTGCTTTCTATGAATAAAAATTTGATTTTGCTTGTTAGAAATATGAGTAGCTAATTTCGCTTAGCTCTGGGATGTAGATGAAGCTAGGATTTACCATGTAATTACTCTCTAGAATTTTCTTCTTAAATAAATAAAGACATGATTTTCTATGAAAAGATTAAAATAAAAGAACTCGCAGATTAATACTTTGATAGGTTATACTTGAATTAAGTTTCTTGATAGCATATACTTAGTTAGGGTTTGGGGTTGTTGATTTTTATTTTCTTTATAGAATTATCTAACGATTTAGTTTGCTTTTATGAAAAGTTGTATTTTTGATGCGTTATACTTGCACACTACTTGATAACTCATACTTAGGACACTTGAAGTAAAAAATTAAACTAAAAAGATCAAATTTTTATAATAGAAATATATTGTTGGAAACTAGTGGATTCTAAATTCTAGGCTAATTAGAATAACTCCCAAATACAACCTAGAATCCTTTGTTAATCCATTAGACTATAGAATTAGTAAGAATTGCAAAACACATGAGATCTCTGTGGAACGACCTGTAAAGCGATACAACCGACACTGTACGCTTGCAGTAAATTATCACATCACTAATCATATCCAATCACTTGGAATCAAAAATTTCATATCTAAATACGAGTTCATATATGGATTTGATTGGGATTCAATCATTATCTCGAAGGAAACCCTGAGATCAATAAATATGCCCAAGAGGAGGATTTTTGGGGATCTATCTTTTGGAGGGAGAGAGATTTGAGATCATATTATTTCTGCAGAAGGCCGCCGTCCAGCAATAGAAGGTAGTCGTCCAGAAACTATTTTCCACGTTCAAGACTGATTTTGGGTGTTAGATCGTCAACAGAGCACAATTATGACGCTCCATAGCCACTTTAGAATCCACTGCTTTCTGTAAGAGAGAGAGAGAGAGAGAGAGAGACGTGAAGTATAAGTCTCTCTCGTTTGTTTTATTATTTTCTTCTTCATTGTAAGTTAGATATTCTTTATTGTAATTTTTATTTATCCATGGCAATGAAAGGAAGAGCATCTTTCGACGAAACAAAAATGTATTCATGGGGTCTCGGCAGAGGTGTTCAGAAAACATACCGAGATGACCGGGTTAGGATCGACGAACCATAGGTAGAGGTGTTCAAAAAATATACCCATGGAGTCTCGGCAAATGTGTTTAGAAAAGTATCGAGGTGACCAGGTTAAGGTCGAAAAACCATAGGTAGAGATGTTCAGAAAAAGTACACATGGGGTCTCCACAAAAGTGTTCAGAAAATGTACCGAGGTGACCAAGTTAGGGTCCAAAAATCATGGTCAGATGTGTTCAAAAAATGTACCCATAGAGTCTCGATAGAGGTGTTCAAAAAACATACCAAGGTGACGGGATTAGAGTCGAAGAATCATGGGCAGAGGTGTTAAAAAAACATACACATAGGGTCTCGGCAAAAGTGTTTAGAAAACATGCCAAGGTGACCGTATTAGGATCGAAAAACTATGGGTAGAGATGTTCAGAAAACATACTAATGGGGTCTCGACAGAGGTGTTCAAAAAATGAACCGAGCTGATGAGATTAGGGTCGAAGAACCATGGGCAGAGGTGTTCAAAAAACATACCAATGAGTCTCGACAGAGGTGTTCAGAAAACGTACAGAGGTGACCGAGTTAGGGTCGAAAAATCATGAGCAGAAGTGTTCAGAAAACGTACTCATGGGGTTTTGTAGAGGTGTACTGTTAAATATGTCAAGATGATCGGATTAGGATTATGGAGCGGTTCGCTTGGCTGACAGACAGAGCTTGTGATCGTGTTAGGATCAATGGGCGTATTGTTTATTGTAGTATTTGTGATGGTTCAAATCTTGTTATCAGAAATAAGATCTTAACATGACAGGTGTGATCGTTTCGAGATGATACGAATGAGATGGTTTGAATCTCGCTGTTAGAGGTAAAAGTCTAACGTGATAGGTTTACAAGATTTTTAGCAAATCCCCAGCTATTAATGGATTTGACATTTCTTTACCAATCGCCATTTTTATTGGACTAGCCATGTTATTTCTCGCAGCATGATGAGTTGACGAGAGTTTTGTTTGACCTTAAATGCCAAACTTTCCCTCTACCTTTTACCTTTTTGATATTGGGTTATTTCTATCTCTAGTATAATAGGACTCGTCAAGGATTTTAGTCTCCTCTTGCTCCTTGCCTCAAAGGCGCTGGGTTGTTTGCATATTATTTCTTATCATAATATGTTGGCGAGGATTTTGATTTCCTCTTCTCTTTGCCTTATTGGTATTGAGCGATTCATACTTTTACCTCAGTATAAAGAGTTCAAGGATTTGATCTCCTCTTCCCTTTGCCTTCGTGGCTATGGGTTGTTCATACTTTTTGCCTCAGCTGTAACGCTTTTGTTTTTCAGCTGTTATCTAAAACGGAGAACGCTACTTAATATTTACACTAGATAATCCAATAGTCACATGATCTTAGAATAACCGTAACTACTGTTACAATCAGATGCATAAGTAATACGTCTGAAACTGAAAGGATTTCATTTATACAAAGAGTTAGTTATATAAAATAGCACACTGCTCTAATATGAACACAAAAAAATTAAAAGAGAAAGACAATATCCAAACAAAAGAAAATATAAGCAAATATACAAGGGTCCTCCAAAAAGTACTTCACTGCTTACTGTCGCTCGGTCTGATAGATGAAGTATGGTCCTCAAGCGGAGCTGATTCTCCTTTTTCATCTTCTAAACCTGGGTTCCAAACTCAGGGGGATTAAACCCAGCACGTAACACAGGAAAGTATAGGAAAGTACTGGAGATAAAGTATACAAATAAATTATGATAGTGTTAAACATGTCACGTAAATAATAAAAAATAGAATAAGCTAAACGGTGCATGTCATTTGCAAATGGCAGGTAAATATCTTGTGAAGATATCAAGTCCAGATCAAATCCTTGTTAGCATTTGAAACTAAATGATGAATAAGATGGCGCACAGTTTTTCATTTTGTACAAGTGTCCATGCATATCCAGGACCCGGCCTCAGACCCATGGCACTGAACCATGACACACTGCTAGGTGTTTAAAACAAACCCCGTACTGTGAAACAGTAACGGATATTACCCTTATGGTGACTCATAAATCAAACTGTGACTCAATACCACACAGTACTGCTGCAATAAAAGTTTCAGCACCTCAATTAAGAAGTTGACCAACAATATCCTTGTACAATATAATTTTTATGCATCATGTAGTTTCCCATAATCTCCATATCAATAATATACAATATATATGAATTAGTGGAAACACATGGCATGTCAAATCAAACTGTGTACATGTCCTTATCACGAGAAATAAGAATTCAGAAATCGAGATTTAAGATTATGTACATATGTATCATGATGATATTTTATTTCCACATAAAAAAAAATATAATAAACTTGTTATCATGCTCTCATGAATGATCATGTCATCGTGTTTATTTGTGTTAATAGAATACAATATCACAATTCATAAAACTCATACAAAAGTGTGTTTATACATGTTGTGAGCTTGCAAACTGAATTTATAAAGCCCATGCAGAAATATGATGCTGAGCTTGGCTAACTGAGAAATTCCCTGGCTTGGTTTTTCCTAAAATGTGCTTATCATGCATGCAAAATTTTACAGCAAGCCCATGCAAAATATAACTTATCCTCACATTTACAAGCAAGTCCATGCAAAATATAACTTATCCTCGGCATCGCATTTACAAGCAAGCCCATGCAAAATATTACAGCAAGACCATGCAAAAATCCCAAACTCATGCAAATTTATTAATTTCTCTTTTTTTTTTTCTTTCTTTCTTCTCTCTTTCCTTCTTTTTTTTTTCCCTTTTTTCCCCTTTTTTTTGTAAAATCAAAAATAAGCAAATATCAAATATCACGATATTTATATATATCAAAATTGACCCACTAATTTAGTTCAGTTTTCAATATCGATCAATAGTTCAAAATGTGAACCAAGTATTTTTGCAAAATAGATTACGTATACAAATATAAATTAAATAAAGAAACGAATGAAAATAATAGTGTTACTTATCTTAGCTTGATCTTGAATCCTCAATTCGATTTATTTTTCTTTTTCTCTTTTATTTTTTTTCTGCTGCCTGGTTCTACCCCAAAGACGGAGAAGAAGAGGAGTGAAGTAGTGAAGGAGAGAGAGCGTGTTTTCTTTTATTTCTTTTGGAGAGGGAAAATAATTCAATGGCAATTTTGTAATTTAAACAAAGTTATGAGTTGCATCTCCATTAGCCACAAAGGTCCCAGCTTGCCACACCAATTCTCCGCTCGACAGCTCAAGCCGACCTTCTTTTTAGGAGTGTGCCCTTAGAAATTTGTTATAGAAATGGCATGTGTATAAAGTAATTTTTAATTTATTTAATATTTTATTATTTACAGCTCCGGTAAACGTTTTCCAAATACTACCGAATCTACGTAAGATGTAGTCCTCAATTAGAGAAACACTACAAAATTATCTATTTGTCATTTCGATGTCTGAAATAAATGAATCGAAATTTCGAAGTAATTAAAATGATAATATTATTATTCTTAAATTAGTAATTTTGGGAGTATTTTTGGGCTCGCAAGGAAAATTTTCAAACATACTAAATATTATAAAACTAATAACTGCGGCGAAAACCGAATGTAATTTGGAGTTACGAATTTAAAATTATGTCTACTGAAAGTTATTTCGGTATCCAAAATCAACTCTGGCGGACTTATTCAGCACGACTGGACTCAAAAAGGAATATAGGTAGTTCGAACTTTGGGATATTACATCCTACCCACCTAATAAAGAATTTCGTTCTCGAAATTTCAAATTAAAAGACATGGTAGTATGCATGGGAATCTTCTGATATAAACAAAATTCAATCGACATATCTGATTATGAGAAAAGGTATGGATACTTTATCCTAATATCTTTCTCAAACTTCCAAGTTGAATCTCTTGGTAATTAGGCATCCTATGAAATAAGGACAAACGGTATCACTTATTTCTTTAAAACTTTTTCCCGTCGGCCGATAATTATTACGGGTTGCTTCTCATATCTTAGGTCTGATTTCAAATCCATCTCGGACAGATCCACTACTTTGTATTCTTCATCCAAACATTTCCTTAATTGTGATATATGGACCACATCATGACAGTTTCCATCTCTGATGGTAATGATAATATATAAATAAGATTTCTAATCCTCTTCGTGATCCCAAATGGCCTGATGTATCTTGAACTGAGCTTTCCTTTCTTACCGAATCTGATCACACCCTTCATTAAAGATATTTTAATAAATATTTTATCTCCTACTTCAAACTTCAATAGTTTTTTGCGTTGATCTGTCTATTTTTTGTCTGTTTTGGGCCGCCTTCATATGTTCTCTGATAACATTCACTTGTTCTGTTGCTTAAGTAATCAATTCTGACTTCAAAATACTTCGTTCTCCAATCTCATCCCAACACAATGAAGAACCGCATTTTCGTCCACACAAGATTTCAAATGATGCTATCTTGATGCTTTTCTGATAACTATTATTATATGAAAACTCCCCCATATATAAATAGTCCTTCCAAGATCCACCAAAATCCAACACACATACCATAAGCACATTTTCAAGTACTTGAATAGTCCGTTCTGATTGACCGTTTGTTTGTGGATGGTAAACTGAAAATAAATCCAAATATATTTCCAGACTATCCATTAATTTCTCCCAATAGTTTGATATGAAGCTTGTATCTCTATCTAATACAATCCAGACTTGAACCCCATGCAATCTCACAACTTCCTACATGAATCTTCTAACTAATACTTCTGTTGACTGTCCAACTCTAAATGGAATGAAATGAGCTAACTTAGTGAACCGGTCCACAACTATCCAAATTGCATTTTGCTTTTGGTGTCCCTGGTAAGCCTGTAACAAAATCCATCGATATTTGTTCATACTTTCACTTCGGTATTGCTAGTGGTTGGAGCAATCCAACCGTTCTATGATATTCAGTCTTCACTTGCTGACAAGTGAAACATCTAGATATATATCTGGAAATCTCTTTCTTCATGCCTGACCACAAAAAATACTTTTTCATATGTTTATATTTCTTATTGCTTTGGGATGAATGGAATATATTGATTTATGAGCTTCTTCCAATACTTTATCTCTTACATCCCCCTTAGACACCCATAATCTTTCCTTGAATCTAACAGCCCCATCTGAGTACATCTTCATTTCTGGTTTATTGCCTGCTTCCAATTTGTTTTTTAGTTTCTGAAAATTTTCATCTCTAACTTGGACTTATTTAGTCTGCTCTATCAAGGGTGACTGTAATTGTATTTCCATAAGTTGTGTTGCCACTCCTGGTAAAATTACTTTCAATTTCATTCCTTATATCTCCAATAAAAGTTCCTTTTACTGAGTTAATCTCTCCACTGCATGCCTCCTATTCAGTGCGTCTGGCACTATATTAATCCTCCCTAGGTGATAATTAACTTCTAACTCATGATCTGCTACTAACTCCAACCATCGTCTCTATCTCATATTCAGTTCTTTTTGAGTGAAAATATACTGCAAACTTTTATGATCGGTATACACCTCTACCTTCTGCCCTAACAAATAATATCTCCAAATTTTCAAAGTATGAATCACCGCCGCTAATTCCAAGTCATGAGTTGGATAATTTCTCTCATGAGGTCTCAATTGTCTTGATACAAACTCAATCACTCTTCTATTCTGTATCAACACACATCCTAATTCCTATTTTGAAGCATCATTATAGACTTTCATTCCTTCAGAATTGTCTGAAATTGCCAACATTGGTGTTGTTGTTAGTCTCCATTTTAATTCTTCAAATGCCTTATTACATTCCCCTATCCAGATATATTCCATTCATTTCCTAATCAACTTAGCAAGAGGGGATGTGATTTTTGCAAAGTCTTGTACAAACTGCCTATAATATCTAGTCATCCCCAGAAAACTCCGAATTTCTGACACTGATTTCATTACAGGCCAATCTATTACAGCTTTTATATTTTTAGGATCGGCTGATACACCATCTGCAGAAACTATATGTCCCAAGAAAATAACATTATCCAACCAGAATTCACATTTACTAAGTTTTCCATACAACCTTTGCTCTTTTAGAGTCTACAAAACTGTCCTCAAATGCTCAGCATGCTCTTCTTTATTTTTGAAGTAGATTAATATGTCATCAATAAATACCACCATAAATTTATCTAGATACTGAATAAAAGTATGATTCATCAAATTCATAAATACTGCTTGAGTATTAGTCACTTCAAATGGCATAACAAAATATTTATAATGACCATGTCTAGTTCTAAATACAGTTTTTGGAAATGTTCTATTCGGACTTTTACTTGATGGAATCCAGAACGAAAATCTATCCTTTAGAATACTCTTGCTCCTCCCAATTGATCAAACAGATCAGTTATCATGGGTAATGGATATTTATTTTTTATTGTTACTGCATTCAAACTCTTATAGTCCACACAATTTTTTACTCCCATCCTTCTTTTCTACTAACAATACTGGAGCTCTCTGAGGTGAAATATTAGGTCTTACAAAACCCAACTTCAATAACTCATCTATTTGTCTCTTAACTTCTAGTTCTGCAACTCCCATTTAATAAGGTGGCCTACAAAGTGGTTCAGTCCTAAGAATAATATCAATAGTAAATTATACTGTCCTTACTAACGGTAGTCCGGATATCTCTTCAGAAAATATATCTAAAAATTCAGATACTACTGAAATCATTCTTTCTCCTACTTCTATAGCCTCCAAAACTTCTCTTTTTGGGGACACCTTGGATTCAGCTAGTTCTAGAGATTGACTTCCCCAACAAATTCAAATTTCGAACAACCAGGTATCTGAAATATTACCCATCTCCTCCTACAATCTATCACCGCATGAGAGATACTCAACTAATTCATGCCTAAAATAACATCATATCTTCCTCCATTGATAACTAGTAAGTTGGTATAAAATTCTCTTTCATTAATTACTAAAGGACATAGTCTACACTCCCTATTAGTCATGATACTATCGTTTCCAGTCTTAATGTCCCACCCCTCATGTAAGATAACAAAATCAATGGAATTTCGGAAAACAAATATGATAAAGATAAAACAATGTGAAACTCCATAATTGAATAAAATAATTGTTGGTGTATTGCCAACTAAAATTGTACCTGCTACGACTTCTCTAGTGGCCTGAACTTTTTCAGCATTCATCAGTATAACCTATCCATACCTCTGTCCTACTCCTCCTTGGGCTCTGGCATAGGTTTGTTATTGGGTCTTCAAAGGCCTTCTCTGGTCCGTTCCTGTCCTGAAACTCCCTGGCTTGGTGTTGCTACTGGCCTAACTGTTGGCTGGATGGAACCTTGGGCACTGCTGCTTGTTGAAACTTTGGACAATCACATATTCGATGACTCGTTGATCCATATGCCAGACACAACCCTTGGGCTCTTCTATACTCTTTCAGGGTATATCCTGATTTTTGACAGAATTTACAGATTATCGAACTTCGATTTGGTATCATTTGCTTCTTTGCTGGTGGACACCAAGCTTCTTAGCTAATGGGCTGGCTCTTTGTTCCAACGACCTTTTAAATGTCTTCAGTCTGCTTTCCTTGAACACTTGGTCCAAACGACATGCCGCTTCAAATACTTCTGAGTAATTCTTATAATTATGACCTGCTAGATGTTCTTTCAGATGAGGCATCAGTCCCTGCTGAAACAAGTGTGCCCTTTCATCCTTATCAACTACCAAGGCTAGAGCGAAATGGCTGAGCCTCATAAACTCTGCAGCATAGGCATCTACAGTCCGATCTCCTTACTGCAATGCCAGAAATTTCTTTCTCATTTCCTGTCTGGCTGATGCAAGGAAAAATCTGGAAGAAATGTCTCTACAAACTTCTCCAAGGTAGGGATTTTGGTGTTTTACTTCTTCAACAAGCTACTACGTTCTGATTACATCTATCAACTGTATGCATACTACCTCCACTTGATTTTCTTTTGGAATTCTTGCTGTCCTTAGAAGATTCTCCATATTTATAATCTATTGTTCAACCTTCAGTGGTCCTTCTATCCCAGAAAATACTGATGGCTGCAATCTTCAAAAATCCGACACCATTACAGTTCTTTCTGGTTCCTTAGACTGCAACATTATTTCTAATATCATTGTTGTGGTCTCTTACGCTTGTGCTACTCTTTATACTAGGTTCCTAAGATCAGAGGTCCTATCTATTGGACTTACACTCATACTCGTAGAAGATTGGATCGACATTATTCTGCAACGGACTAGATAGGAATCAATAAAAGAAATTCAAAATAGATATCTCAAACAAATAGGAAATAATAGGACATGCACGATACTAGATCAAATAGATATCAAAAAATAAGGAACAATTATTAAGAATGAGTCACATACATGTTCTTATGTGACAGTAGTCATATGGTCTTCCACCTAAATCTAGGCTCCGATACCACCGTGTAACGCTCCCGTTTTCAGCTGCTTTCCAAAATGGAGGACACTACTTAATATTTGCACTAAATAATCCAACAGTCACAGAATCTTGGAATAACTGTAATTACTATTACAATCAGATAAATAAGTAACACGTCTGAAACTGAAAGGTTTTTATTTATACAAAAAGTTAGCTACATAAGATGGCACACTGCTCTAATATGAACACAAAAGAATCAAAAGAGAAAGGCAGTATCCAAAACAAAACAAAAATATAAACAAATATATAAGGGTCCTCCAAAAAGTACTTCACTGCTTACTGTCGTTCGGTCTGATCGATGAAGTATGGGTTCTCAATCGGAGTTGGTTCTCCTTCTTCGTCTTCTAAACATGGGTTCAAAACCTAGGGGATTAAACACAACAAGTAATACAGAAAAAATATATATACATACATTCACAGTACTGGAGATAAAGTATACAAATAAATTATGATAGTGTTAAACATGTCACGTAAATAATGAAAAATAGAATAAACTACACTGTGCATATCATTTATAAATAGCAGGTAAATATCTTGTAAAGATGTCAAGTATAGGTTAAATCATTCTTAGCATTTGAAACTAAATGATGAATAAAATGGTGCGCAATCGTCCGTATTGTACAAGTGTCCATGCATATCCGGGACCCGGCCTCAAACCCATGGCGCTGAACCATGACACACCGCTAAGTGTTCAACAAACCCCGTACTGTGAAACAGTAACGGACATCACCCTTATGGTGACTCATAAATCAAACTGTGGCTCAGTACCACACAGTGTTGGTGCAGTAAGAGTCTTTAGTACCTCAATCAAGAAGTTGGCCAACAAAATCCTTGTACAATACAGTTCTTATTTATCATGTAGTTTTTCCTAATCTTCATATCAATAATACACGATATACATGAATTAGTGGAAAAACGTGGCTTGTCAATTCAAATTATGTACATGTCATTATTATGAGAAACAAGAATTCAAGATCAAAATTTAAAATCATGTACACACGTATCATGATGATACTTTATTTTCACGTAAACAATATATAATAAACTTATTATCACGCTCTCATGAATGATCATATCATTATGTTTATTTGTGTTAATAGAATATAATGTCACAATTTATAAAACCCGTGCAAAAGTGTGTTTATACATATTGTAGGCTTGCAAACTGAATTTGTAAAGCCCATGCACAAATGCTGAGCTTGGCTAACAGAGAAACTCCCTGGTTTTTCCTGGCTTGGTTTTTTTTTCCAAAATGTGCTTATCATGCATGCAAAATGTTACAGCAAGCCCATGCAAAATATAATTTATCCTCGGCATCACATTTACAAGCAAGCCCATGCAAAATATAACTTATCCTCGGCATCACATTTACAAGTAAGCCCATGCAAAACATAACTTATCCTCGGCATCACATTTACAAGTAAGCCCATGCAAAATATTACAGCAATTACAGCAAGCCCATGCAAAAATCCCAAACTCATGCAAATTTATTATTTTCTCTTTTTTTCTTTCATTCTTTTCTCTTTTCTTTTTTTTTTCCTTTTTACCCCTTTTTGTAAAATTAAAAATAAGTAAATATCACAATATTTATATATATCAAAATTGATCCACTAATCTGATTCAGTTTTCAATTTCGATCAATAATACAAAATGTGAATAAAGTATTTTTGCAAAATAGATCACGTACACTAATATAAATTAAATAAAAAAACAAACGAAAATAACAATATTACTTATCTTGGCTGCCTGATCTTGAATCCTCAGTTCGATTTTTTCTTTTTCTCTCTTTGTTTTTTTTTTTTTTTTTTTTTTTAGCTACCTGGTTCTTGCCGAAAGACAGAGAAGAAGAGAGAGAAAGAGAAGAAGAGAAGAGTAAAGTAGAGAAGAAGAGAAGAGTGAAGTGGTGAAGGAGAGAGAGTGTGTGTTTTCTTTTATTTTTTTTCGGAGAGGGAAAATAATTCAATTGCGATTTTGTAATTTAAACAAAGTTGTGACTTGCATCTTCATTAGCCACAAAGGAAACAAAGTTGTGACTTGCATCTCTATTAGCCACAAAAGGTCCCAGCTTGCCGCACCAATTCTCCATTTGATAGTACTTCTTTTTAGGGGTGTGCCCTTAGAAATTTATTATAGAAATATCGTGTATAAGGGAATTTCTAATTTATTTAATATTTTATTATTTACGGCTCCAGTAAACGTTTTCCAAATACTATCAAATTTACGTAGGATGTAGTACTCAACGAGAGAAACACTACAAAATTATCCGTTTGTCATTTCGTTATCCGGAATAAATAAACCAAAATTCCAAACTAATTAGAAGAATAATTTTATTATTATTAAGGGTTATTTACTAGTTTGTCCCTCAAATCTTTATATATTATGATTTTGTCCCCTAAATCTTCATATTTAGGATTTTGTCCCCCAAATCTCATAAGTTACAATAATTTAGTCCCACTCTCTAACTTTCCCTAACACAGTTAAATATTTGACCATTTTACCCCTCTTTTCCTCTTCTATTTTCCTCCTCTCTTCTTCTTCTCTCTTCCTCCTCTCTTCTCCTTTTCTTCATTATTTCTCCTATCTTCCTCCTCTCTTCTCCTTCTCTTTTCCTCCTCTCTTCTCCTTCTCCTATTTTGGAGTTAATTCATATTTTAAATTCATATAGGAAGATAGGAGAACAAAAGAAGAAGAGAGGAGGAAGAGAGAAGGAGAAGAGAGGAGGGAGATAGGAGAAATAATGAAGAAAAGGAGAAGAGAGGAGGAAGAGAGAAGAAGAAGAGAGGAGGAAAATAGAAGAGGAAAAGATGGGTAAAATGGTCAAATATTTAACTGTGTTAGGAAAAATTAGAGAAGGGGACTAAATTGTTGTAACTTATGAGATTTGGGGAACAAAATCATAATATATAAAGATTTGAGGGACAAACCAGTAAATACCCCTATTATTAAATTGGCAATTTTGAGAGTACTCTTCGGGCTCGCAAGAAAAATTTTCAAAAATTCTAAATATTATAAAACTAATAATCGCGAATACCGAATATCATTTGGAGTTACGGATTTAAAATTCTGTCTACCGAAAGTTATTTCGGTGTCCAAAATCAACTATGGTAGACTTATTCAGTATGACTGGATTCAAAAGAAAAATATACGTAGCTCGAACTTTGGGATTTACATCAGGATGATGGGTTGACGAGGATTTGAATTCCTCTCCCCTTTGCTATTAAAGCATTGGGTAATTATATATCCTTATAGGGCAATATTGTAACAAATTTGTTGTGGAATTTTTAGCAAGTTCCCAGTTATCAATGAATTTGATATACCTTTATCAAGCGCCGCTTGTATTGGGTTAGTCATGCTATTCCCCTCAACATGATGAGTTGGCGAGGATTTTGTTTGGGCTTCAATGTCAAACGTTCTCTCTTCCCTTTGCCTTTTCGGCGTCAGGTGATTGGTTTCATACTCTTACATTAGTACGATAGGGTTGTCAAAAAATTTCTGATTCTCTTTCTGTTACCTTGATGGCATTGGACGGAAAACTTATTAGCCTTCCCTTTCCCTTTTTTTTTTGAAGGTAGCTATATGTAGTACTTCTTTAAGAATTTGCCGTTGATAAGCATCATCATTCTATCACCGTCCTGATTAATCAGACGATAGGCCCCGTTTGAGTAAACAGACTCTACTACAAAGGGTTCTTCCCACTTGGATTCGAACTTCCCCTTAGTCTTGTGGATCATGATTATTAGTCTATTAACAGCTAAGACCAAGTCTCCCTCCTTGAAGGTTTTTCGTTTAACTTTCTTGTTAAATGTTTTTGAGATGCGCGCTTGATACAACTTGATTTGTTGTTGTGCATTCAGGCACTTTTTGTCCAAGGCTTCTAACTCTCGGAGTCATTGTCAATGTTTTTCTTCAGTAGTCATCTTCGTAGACAGTGCTACTCGCAGGGACGGGATTTGAATTTCTAGTGGAAAAATGGCTTCGTAGCCATATACCAAAGAAAAAAGCGTAGCTTTGGTCGGGGTTCGCATTGTAGTATGGTAAGCCCATAAACACTCGCCTAATTTTTCATCTCAATCGCGTCGACTTGAAGAGACAAACTTTTGGAAAAGTTTTACAATAGTCTTGTTAAAGGCCTCGGCTAACCCGTTAACTGTCGGATTATAAGGCGTCGAAGCCACATCTTGAATCTGAATTTACTGCAGAATTGTACGAAGCCTTGACTAATGAATTAAGATCCATTGTCATGGATGATCTATCGGGGCACAACGAAACGATAAATTACGTGATGTTTGATGAACCTCACCACATCCGCTGTATTTACTTTCCTCATAAAGACAGCGTCTGTCCATTTGGAGAAATAGTCGGTTATTGTCAATATGAATCGATATCCTATAGAAGATGGCGGAGTGATCGGCCCTACAACATCCATGTCGCATGTCTCGAATGGCCAACTGGATATTGACGTATGCAAGTATTCTGGCGGTTAATGTATGAAATTTGCATGATAAGCATGACAACGCTTTGTATATATTACTGTATCTGTAATCATCTTGGACCAGAAATATTCCAATCTTCTAATGTGGTCCCAGAGTTTTGGCCCCGGTTGATAGGCCCCACAGGTCCCGTCATGGATTTCCTTAACCATTTCTTGGGTTTCACTTTTTGACAAGAAGCGAAATAGGATGTCGTCATAAGACCTTCAATATAGAGTCTGCAGTATGGCATTGTAATAAAACTTGGTTGCCTTATTTCTTTTGGAGGCAGCATGGCGTTGTAATAAAACTTGGTTGCCTTGTCTTCCTGCCGGAGCACCCCTTGTGGAGCGTTGTTCTCCCAAATGGCGAATAAGGTCTTCTTCCAGTTCATCTTGTTTAACCAAATATTTTCAGTTCTTCGACTCCACAGCTTCCATCTTAACCAATATTTTAGTCTGCAGATTGGGTTTACATATTTCTACCAATATCTCCTAAGACATGCCGTGTGGGCATCGGACTATCATTTTGCGGAAATGCTCAATGAAGTTCTTAACAGTTTCCTCTTCCTTTTGCTTAATCGCTAGAAGAGAATGAATTGATACCTTAATATCGTCTTCAAAAAAGTGGCTTAGCAACTCCCTTTCTACGTCAGACCAGACTTTGATAGTCTCCGAGAGCAGCTGCATAAACCAAGTGAAAGCAGGCCTTCTCGGGGAATTTGCAAAGATTTTCATCATCACTGGCTCATTACTCATTAAATGGTCGGTCTGAGAGAGAAAATAGTACATATGTTGGTTCAGAGATCCTTTTCCATTATATGACTCTAGTTTCAAGGGTTTGTATATTATTGGAAGCAGTGTGAACTCTCTCTCTATCGGTTAGGGTCTCATAATCCCCGTTTCCTTCAATCCCTTCCGCTGCATCAATACTTCTATCTAATTTTGGAGCTTTTCCATTTTTTTCGGCATGGGGATCAATGACATATTCTTCCTCCCCGCCTTTTCCGTCGGCATCTGGGTTTGATTCATACTCATCTTTCTTGCCTTTGATAAAAGAAGAACCCACTACTCCATCTCCTATGTACTTTTGAGTATTTTCTGACTTTTATGAGCAATACTTTGAGCTCTTCAATGCTCTTTTGCTGCTCTTGGATGAGCCGTTTTTATGCTTCTATCATTTGATTCATTTCTGATCGTTTGGCCACATAAGTCATTCTTCACCCAGATCTAGAGTAGGTATGAGATAGTGGCGTTGCTATGGCCAAATGATCACTATACTCTTCATACTTTTCATCTAGCCAACCTTTTTATAGTCACGGGAAGCCGTTACGCCTGTCTTAAGGCATGTGTGCTGATGCACTTCCTCTATCTCCGTATCAGAGGAATACTCTTCAATGATTTGTTTCTTTCCTTTATTCACCATATTTGACGTGATGGATGACCAGTCTTCATCTGAGTCAAAGCGATGTCTTTGCAGTCGTCTTCTTTTTGGAATACTAGATTCCGATGCAGACAGTCGACTAAATATGGATGGTCTTGGGGCTTCACAGCGACAATGAGTCAAAATTGCAACGATTAATTTCTCGCAACAGCATGATCAATGAGGTCGTGCAGCCCTTCTTTTGTTTTTGAGGTATTTCCATAAATCTGGAGTCTCCTCTTGGTGTGTTGTTATGACCATCCTTTGTAGGCGGACCATACTTCTCGCACAAGGTCTACTTGTCCATGTATGTGACTCTGAGAAGTCTCGGGGATCATATTTGTCAAGCCACAGTTGGTTTAATGTCCAGTGTTGGTTCTGGCATGTTTTGCATAATACAGCTTAGTAGCATCGTGTTCTACAATTCTCACGCGGGGCTGAAACTTAACTTTAGCCTCACACACTGGGTTAGCCTCGCGTGCTGGATCAGTCTCGCGCACTGATCAACCTCGTGCACTGAATGAGCCTGGCATACTAGTTTAATTTTGCACACTGGCTTAATTGAATTAACATCGCGTAATGGCTGGATTTTAGCCTAGCTTTGAAAACAGGCTTTGAGGCCCTACGACGAGCTCTCCGATTTCGGTTGCGAATTTGGGTCCGCTTTTGTACAGCAATAGGTTCTCCTTTAGCGTCGAATGTAGCAAGTTTCCTAAAAATTGGAAGGGACATCGCTTGTTGTAATGGGCTAGCGTTTGAAGATTCGAGTGGCTTTTGATGGATAAAAGCCTCCTTATCATCCAAATCCATAAAGTCACCTTTTTGTTCAAGTGATTTTGGACATTCTAAGTTCATGACTCTTGTGTCACGCGGATATTTTTTTTGTTGGACTCGACGAGTCTGAAGATATGTAGTCCTCATACTTCTATTGGTCGATTTCGATTACCAACATCTCCACAATTTCTCCAATTTTGTTAATGTTGGATTGGGCCACCATCTCCTCTTCAGTGTAGGAGATTTCTACCACTGTAGTTGCTAATCTGTTTTCAGAGAAAATCGAGTCTATTTCCATTACCATTGAAAAATTATTACATAATTCAATTGATTGCAATGAAAAGAATAAAGAAAATGAAAACAATTGAGAAGACTTATATATTATCGCTCTCTTTTACAGAAGTTGTGGGATCTAGGTAGCTATGAGGCGTGATTCGCTCCTCGTTGACGATCCGATGTTGATAACGGCAGAGATTCTAAGGCCGTCTCTTCTTTATTGCTACTAATCAGAAGAAAATATGGGCTCTTGCACAAGAGAGATCTTGCCAAAGGTCCTTTTTGAGTCCATTTGTATGGGTATTTATAAACCCCCAAGGTAGTTAAGGGAGTTTCAATGTATATAAAGATAGAATCCTCTTGTAATCTTCATCAAATATTTTAGGTTCCTATTGATAAGATTTGGTCCCACAATTCGTCGTATTTGGTTTTGATTCTGCACCAAAATTAGTTGTAATCTGATTAAAATCTGCAAAATATGCAAAATAACCCCTCTAAATGTGAGGTTGGCGTAGTCTCGCTAGTCGCGCAAGGCTACATAGCCTCACTGGCCGCAAGCTTCGCGCGCTGGCTTTTTTTCGAGTCTCTTCAATTTTTCTCATTCTACACTCAAGAAGAACTTGCAAGTGCACGATCATTTTGATAAATTTTTGCACAAGTAAAAGCCTTGTCATTCATCTGTCAAATGAGCTCATTTTGTTAACCATTTATTTTGAGAGGTCAAATGCTCACAACAGTCGTTCTAAACGGGTATCCTGAATCCTAGGCCTCGTTCTGTTAGACGGGGCTTGCCTAAGAATCACATTCAGCCGTTACACAACATATCGGCAGTGACTGAAGGGAACCACATGCATAAAGTGGGAATGCTCAAGGAAGAAATCAGGATAACAGTTTTTGAACCAAGGAGTGAGAATAAGTTGAGCCATGACATTTATGAGGTAATCCATATCTTGTTTGGGAGGATGTTGGTTATCTTTAGAACAGACATCAAGCTCAATATCGACAAGTTTTACGGTGACCATTTGAAATTTGTGAGCTGCAGGTATGTATTCATTATCCTCACCCCTAAATCAGGGATTTGGGTCAGGGCTCCGCGCTGTCTCGTTAATGCTCAAGACATCACCAGATTTATTTGCAAAGAGCCAAAGTGGCTTAGGTAAAGGAAGGTATAGACTTCGAAAAGGGAGGGATATCAGAATGGAATAATACTGCCCATGAGAAGATTTATACTGTAGATTGTGTAGACAAATTAATGAAGATTCAAATTTGAACTTGAAAGTCTATGGTAAAATGCAAATACAGTATCATTGAACAAATACAGTAAATTGAATATACAAAACGTTAATGCGCTTACAATAATGTGTTTTGTTTAGTACAAATTGTATATTTCAAACTCGAGTACTTTTACACTGGTTATAAACTTATTTTCCTTCCCCACCCAGGTATATTTCAAAACTGCATCCAAATCTAACAGGTATAATTTTACATGTCCAGCACAAACAAACTAGCTTCCACCAATAGAAAAACTATTCAGCTTCTAGAAAATGACTATGGGCAAAAAAAAAAAAAAAGTGGAAATAATCTTTAGGGTTAAAATACATAGTCATTCCTGAGCTTTTATTTCCTGGAGAATCTTCGCAGCCCATTCTCTCTTGTTGTCAAACCCAGCAAGATGCACCATAAAATCTCCCTTGGAATAGGTTCCTGTAATCAACGATCGAAATAGTCAAAACACAAGTAGATACCATAGTTATTGTCATATAATGGAATACAAGGTCATATGACTTTGCAGATCATAACTTTCACATCAAACACTAGACAGTAAAGTCGGATACAATTTCTCATCTGTTTAATAAGAGTGAACCATGGTTGAACATATGCATTAAATCATACCATGATGTATGTAAGAAATTTAAAATTTCTATTGTCATATTAACCTTTCCAAATGGTTTGAGGTGAGGAGATCAGACGGTATGCAGATTTCCATGTTGGATTCCAGGGATAGGAATTGAAGAGGCACTGCATGGGAGATATCCGAACATGATCTTGTAGCTCCTCTGCTGTTAAACTATTGACCAAGTGTTTCATTGCAGCATTATCGCCACTCTTGGTGGACCCCAATTGTATAAATGATGTTTGGTTCCACCAATGGTTGAGAAAATCTTTGCTCCATTTTGATCGTCGCACAAAGAATACGCCTACATACCAATGAGGACATAAACTACGAATTAGCTTTTTTTTGGAGAGAAGACAAATAGACAATGCTGCATATTTTGATAAAGCAGGTTCTAAATATAACATAATATGCCCATATAGCCAAGGGCTCCTAGGTTCAAATACCACCATGGACTAGAACAAAAATTAATGAATCAATAAATAGAAATCTATAGAAAGAGAAGAAAGAAGTAAAGAAAAATATGTAAGAGAGGGAAAAATAAACTAGCCTGATAATAAATTGAGCTTCAATGAAATTTTGGACTGGGAATTATAAACCTCCTGAAAATGATCTCGACCCTCCTGAGCAAATTGTTACAGAAGGTGTTTTAAAGATGACTCTCCTGAACAAATCGTTACAGAAGGTTTTAAAGATGAGCTTGACCCTCCTGAAAAAATTGTCAGGGAAGGTTTGAGCAGGATCACAAGAAATTGAGGCTCCTCCGTTTCTACACAAAATTCCAAAAATAAGCAAATCAAGCACCTTCTTTCACCAAGGAACACAGGATCAGTTTGAATTTCAGAGATTGCGAGGGGTTAGGCGGTAAGGAATGGGCTTAGGCTAGACCATGACCCAGAATGAAGTTTTTTTGGTGTATGGATATTTTATAAGGATAGGGAAGGACTACACATAAGGGAGAGAACACTCAATTTTACAAATATCTCAAAACCTGTATGTAATTTTAAAATTCCTACATAACATTCTGCTAGGTTAATAGTGTAATTCTAGTTTGTGAAAGTTCTAGGTTCAAGTCTCAGCTCAATTTGTATTTTGTTTCCATTTTTCCTTTGCTTGACAATAAGCCATAAATTAAAACTTTTTGAAATGGAAATCTCAACTTTACCATTTGCAATTAAACTTTCATCTCAATCTTTTCAACCTGTGTGATTTTCAATTTTTGTGTTTGCAGTAGAAGTCTCATCTCATCAATCTTTTTTTACACATATCTTACATGTGCCAAAAGTCTAGTTCTATATTATGCATTGTTACGAATGGAAGACTTTTAAAGATAGATAGACAAACTCAATACTCTAAGAGAAAAAACAAATCAAGAAGAATAAACTAGATATCGATAAGAATTTTACATGATTCGGAATAATTCCTATGTCCACGAACCAAATCAAATTTCATTATTATTAATTTTTGCAAATACAAACTCCGGTCTTTCAAATCTCTCATAGTTACAAAGATATCACTCTAAAATTGAGATGACGACTACAAACTCTCAAAAGTTGTAAAAGAGTTCCCAAAAGTCTCAAGATACCTCCTAGATTCCTACCTAACACACTTATATAGTTTAGGATTTTTAGGCACTAACCTAAGTCAAATAGGGTTAGAGTTAATAACTCACGAGCCTCAAAAACGCCTAAAAATGCATATTTGCATAACCGCCATTGATAGCGAGTCAACCTGAGAACTGTCTTTGGTATAGGCCTTTGCTAGGCCCTTCGATTGTCATAAGCCCATCAATGGCCAAAACTTGGCTATCGATGGCCATATAAAATTGAGCTATTAATTCACCAAATCTTACCTTAACGAGATTTTCAATTCCCAATTTCCAGAAACTTGGAGTATCAACAGATGAGCTTTCATCAAATTATCCAAAACATAAATAACATCACCGCCAACATGAATGCAAATATCTGTTAGCCATACCGATCCGAAGTTCTTCAAACTTACAAGGTATTGGTCAAGTGTCTATAATATTGGAACTTGGCTCCAGACACAACCTTGGTTGACATATAAGTTGAGTTATCAGCAATGTTTGACCTTCTTCAGAAGAATATCAACTACATCCACTGTATCCCTAATGAAGTAAAACTGAACATCAAAGTGCTTCGTTCTCGAATGATATACCTAGTAATTTCCCAAATGAATAGCACTCATATCACAATGAACATCTACATGTTCCTGTACGACACCCAAATCATCCAGAAATCAAAGAAACCAAATTACCTCCTTAATAGTATATATCATCGCTATATACTCTGTCTCTGTACTGGATAAAGCAACGGTAGGCTGCAAAGTGGATATCCAAGTTAGTGGACCTCTAGCAAGGGTAATATATCATATAGTAGAACAATGCTTATCCAAATCACCTGCAAAATCAGAACCCACATATCCAACCAACTTAATGGAATATGGAGAGAGAAGTAAAATGATAAAAGAGATATCTCAATTTTATTTTAGTACGAGGATATAACCACTCTTAATTAGAAATACTAGTGTTACAATACCTCACTCTCTTAATTCTCTCTTAGACTTCAATTGTCTTTGCATACTACTTACCATTTCTCTTACAACTTTTTCTCACCACACTCTCCTCTTACACCACTACTTTATTTATAGCAATTAAGCCCAACTATTTTAACTACTAATTAACCTTTCCCAGTCACCTAATCATATTCTTCACATTTTGTATGCACAATATGCTTAAGCCTACAATTTATTTAAGTTTTCACACTTAATTTAAAACACACCAAATTTGAGTATTAACAAGTTTGAACTTTAACAACTAACCAAACTTTTTACATCCAACCAACTGACCAAACTTCTGACCTTGCTCAAATTTCAAGTCGAGACTCAAAATATATCGTAAAATCCACTTTACCGTCTACCAATGTCCTTTACCAAAATTGTGCATATACTTGCTCATCGCGATGATGGCCAAAGAGATATTGGGTCTTATATACACCATTACATGTATCAAACTACTGAATTAGCATAAGGGATTCAAGCCATAAACTCTCACTCCTCATTGATACATGAAGACAACTAGGAACTCAACTTAAAGTGAGTGCTAACGGTGCAAAAACTGACTTAACTGACTTGCCAATTCCAATCTTACTCAACACTTTCTGCAAATATTGTTTTTGAGATAAAATTGATTGTTCTCTTCACTCTATCCCTCTCGATCTATATTCCTACAATTTTTTTTGCCTCTTGAATATATTTCATCTCAAATTCGCTTTTTACCTTACCTTAAACATCTCACCTTGATCTTTGATGCTATCAACATATTATCACCATATAGGAGCAAATAGACTAAGGGTCCATCCTTCAACATCTTAAGTAGACACAATGATCAAAATGGCTTCTAGTGTAAAATTCTAAATAATAAATTGATCAAACTTTTTATACCATTATCTCAAAGACTGTATTAAACTGTATAAGAATTTCTTCAGCTTACAAACTATATATTCTTTTTCGGAAACCTTAAAACCATCAGGTTGAGTCATATAGATTCCTCTTTCAAATCATCACGCAATAAGGTTGTTTTGCCATACATCTGAACTAGTTTCAAATCAAACTGTGCAATTAAAACAAGCAAAATATGAAAGGAAGAATATTTTACAACTGGAGAAAATACTATTATCTAGCTGAGCATATCCTTTCACCACCAACCTAACTTTGTATCATACTCTTTGCCAAAAAAGATCTTTTTTTGCAAGCATCTATTTGCATCCAATGGCCTTCTTTTCTTTTGAAAGTTTTACCTAACTCTCATATGGAATTCTTATGAAGAGAATCATCTGCTCATCCATCGCCCCATCTAATGCTCAGCTTCAACATTCGCCTTAGCTTTCCTGTAGGTAGTAGAAACATCTTTAACTTAAAGTGCACATGTCACTGTCACTAAACCGTACAGGCTTTTCGACATGTCTTCTGGACCTATGTCTTCTGGACCTATTTACTGTAATGAAGTCATGTTATTATTCTCTAGCATATGTCTCCTCAACGTAATCTACACCAATGTCCTTCATAGCAACTTTGTTCTTGTTATGCTCTTTCAAAGTTGGATTCTCAAACCCCACCTATTGCGGGGCACTCCTGTGGTTAATATAACCTTAGGATATGCTTGAGAGACTAGTTTTGTAGTATTTTGGGGTGTTTTAGAGTGATGCGTTATGAAGTGTTCATAAGAACACTTTAAACTTGAATCAGCGAAATTAATATATATGATCTTGCCTACTTGGACTCCTAATGAGAGAATATTTTCTTCATATGTGGAACACACCAAACTTCTGTCAACCCTCTAATTGTTCCATCATACATTTGCAACCAAACTTTACCTATTCCCTTAATTTTACAGGGTGTGTCGTTATCTACATAAATAACTCCAACTTCTAACTATTCCAAGCTAGAAAAGAATTTCCTATAGGAGCAGATTTGGTAAGTGCAGTACAAATCCAAAATCCACTTATCCTTGTGGTCAGTTGTTGATAAACCTATCAAAGCAATATATGAATATTCATCTACATTGTGTACAACATTTGCAGTTGAGCCTTATTTCTCCTTACCATTGGCCAATTTGGTACAATCTTTCTTCCAATAACCTTTCTTGTTGCAATAAGAGCACTCATCCTTTTCAGGCTATTTCTTCTTAGACTTTGAGTAAAATCTTCCTTATTCACCTTGATTTTTTTTAGACCTATCATGTACTATCAAAGTATTTGAACTCAAATCCTAAAGAACCTTCCTATTGAGCTTTGGATACTCCTTATTCATCAAGGCATTAGACACATCTTCAAATTTAATTTTATTCTTTCCATATATCAGGGTGGTATAAGATATTCATATGAATTAGGTAGAGTTTAACAACAATAGAACTTTATCTTCATCTATAATTTCGACATCTAAACTTTGCAAATTGACAAATATCTTGTTAAACTCATTGAAATGTTTAGACATAAAATTACTTGATTTGTATAGGAACTGAAAGAGCTTCTTCTTTCAATAGAGATGATTCTCTATGCTCTTCGTCATATACTTATCTTCCAACTTCTGCCAAAAGTCACTTATTATTGTTTCCCTCATTATAAAATACTTTTGATCTTTCACCACCAAAAAATGCATGATTGTCCCACATGCCAAATAATTTATCTTCTGCCACTTAGCTTCCATCATGTCCTCGGATTTATCCTTCTCCAATGCTATATACAGAACTTATTAAAACAAAACATCCTTAACTTTGTACTACCACATGGTGAAGTTCTTAGTTCCATCAAATTTCTCCACCTCGAGATTAGCGTTTGTCACTATAGATCTTGTGGTTATTGAAGACTCTATGACTCTCCTAGAGTCGTTTGTGGTGCCAAGAACCCGAAGTTGAATCTTCTAAAATAATTTTTTATAAAAGATCTACTTTATTAAATCTTCAATAACCCTAATCTTCAAACCTTAGGAGTCAAAAACTGGGTGCTCGAATACCACTTGTTGCAAATGGAAGACTTTCAAGTAGAGATCTAGAAATTATTGACAATCAAAGATAAATCAATAAAATCAAAATTTTAAGCGAGAAAATAAATCAAGAATATTAAACAAGAGAAAATCGAAAATGTTACGTGGTTCTGAACAAGTTTTACGTCTACAGTCCTGTTTGCAAATGCAATTTTGGATTTATCAGATCTCTCAAAATTATAAAAAAAAATCACTCTCAAATTGAGATGATGGCTATAAATTCTCAAAAGGTTGCAAAAGAGTTCCCAAAAGTCTCAAGATGCCTCCAAAAGTCTCAAGATGCCTCCAAAAGTCATAACTAGGGATGAAAATGGACGCGTCCACAGGCTAATTTTTGGCCTTTCATATACAAATTTTTGAATTAGAAAAATAAAAATTTCATTTTGAATTTAAAATTTTGTATATGGCAGGTCAAAATTTGACCCGTAGATGTGTCCATTACCATCCCTAGTCGTAACACCCTTATATAATTTAGGAATGTTGGGCACGAACCCTAAGTCAAACAGGATTAGATTTGACAACTCATGAATCTCAAAACATACCCAAAAATGTGCATCTGTGCATCTATCAGCAATGACGAGAACCCCGCCATCAATGTGGGTCAATCTGAGAACCGCCTTTGGTACAGGCCCTTCGATGGTCATAGGCCCCTTGATTACCAAAACTTGGCCATCGATGGCCATACAAAAATTGAACCATTAATTCAATGAATCTCCACTTTTACCTTCGTGAGATTTCCAGTTCCCTATTTCCAATTCCTAATTTAGTATTAGCTCATGCTAAAATTGTTTGCACCCAACATGGCATGGTCCACTATAGTCCAAATAGAGTGATGGAATATCCTAAATTACTATCTATATCAGAGCATGATGTATGTCCCAAATACTATTAAACTGGCAAGTCATGAATGGATAATGATTTATTGCTAAATGTAATGACGTAACGCAACTTAGTTAATATTATTTTTTACAAGCCTATGACTTATATACTGCTTATTCAGTAAAATTAATTACATAATGAGTCTAGATGGGCCATTTGGAATTGCGATGATTAAGAGTGAGCATCGACCAAATTCAGATTGGTTTTTACCAATTTTGACAAAACCGAACCGATTAGAAATGGAAACCAAAACTGAACCGAACTAATTCATTTTGGTTCGTTTAGAAACCGAATTTTGAATAAAACTTATATAAAAATTGTAATTTTAATTGTTTTATTAAGCATATCTTCAAGGTATCCAATTGCTTTTGAATTTATTATATATATATATATACACACACACACATGTATGTTTACATGTATATAAGTTTGTGTATAAATATTTAATTTTTAAATAATGCAGTCGATTCGGTTCGGTTTAAAGTTTCTAAGCCTGAAATTGAAAACCAACCTAATTATTTCAGTTCGGTTCGATTTTTGCTTATTCGCCATTTTCAATCGGCTCTTTCAGTTTTAACCCAACTCTGTTCACTCCTATCGATGATCAATCCCTTCCTCTAAACTATGATCCTACTACTGGAAGGGAGAGCAATTCTCTTAGCATTGACAGAGCATAGGCTCTATATTCGTGACTCGATGGTTTGCGGCCTCATATAAGGAATAGTCTCCAATGCCAGATGTAGATGCTTGCTGAAGGGGTTTTTCTTTTGTGATATGTGCAATTTTTCTTTTGTTGTTTGTAATAAGCTTGTAAGACTTAGTAGACTTTGATCTACTCTTGTTGATGCCCTTAAATCATCAACAGTAGATAATTTTGAATCATTTATAAAGCCATATCATATAGGAAGCATGGAAACGGACATGATTCGGATTTGGGACATAATATTTATGAAAAAATAAGGACAAGGGCATGGCAAGGACACGGAAAAATACATAAATATAAGTATATATTCTTTTATTATTAGAATAATAATTTTACTAAAAAATATCCAAAAAGAAAACAATGACAACATATGGATTCGTCTCTCCATTCCTTTGTAAAGGCCAAGTCATGCCAAATGAGACTCATGTTCATAACAAAACATTAAATTATAACTTCATAAAATTAAATAGGTATAAATAAATTTGGCAATTTAACATTTTTATTTGGGTTAATTACAGTCAGACCCCTTGTAGTATTGGGGATGTGTAACTTAACACCCCTGAATTTTGAAACTCTCAAAAAAACCCCTGAACTTAGTTATTTTCACTTTCTTTTTTTTATTAAAGTGCACTCTTATCCCTCAAATTCATATTCTACCATCACCACTCTCTTTAACCAGCACACTTCCTCTCTCTCTCTCTCTCCTCTCTCTGTCCCTCTCTATCCCTCTCTCTCAGTCACTCACGCTCCCTCTCTGATTGAGAGAGAGGGATAGAGAGGGAGAGGGAGAGAGAGAGAGAGGGATAGGGAGGGAGAGAGAGAGTGTGTGTTGGTTAAAAGAAGGGACGATGGTAGAATAGGAATTTGAGGGACAAGAGTGCATTTTAGTAAAAAAAAGAGAGTGAAAATAACTAAGTTCAGGAAATTTTTTTAGAGTTTCAAAATTCAGGGGTGTTAAGTTACACACCCCCAATACTACAGAGGGTCTATCTATAATTAACCCTTTTTATTTTTTATTTTTTCAGACCACTTAGCTCTTTTTTTAGATACAAGCTATAAAAAGTATGGGCATAGCAATGACACGATATTTTTTCTTTTTTTATTAGACATAGCGCATGGCGTGTCCGACACGATTTTGGTATGTCTGGTATGTGCTTCGGACACTTGTCCGACACGAGCACAACATCCTAAGTAGTGAGTCCATACTTCTTAGCATATCAGGGACTCAATATTCAATTGTAGATCTATGCCTAATCCAATAGGAGGATTATCTTTTAAAAAAAGGTTTAGAAGTTAAATTCACTTAATCGCACTTTCTCCTCTTTTCATGTCTAAGCATATTTTATTTCCATGGGTGGACTAGAGCAAACTGGACATGAAAATGACACAATTTGGGAGAGACAACAAGCCATAACAATGTCATTCTAATGAAGGTAGGTAGTATGTATGAGGGACTTTCTGCTCAAGTAATTTCAATGCTCTCACAATTGAAAACTATAAGTTGGAGACAATTCAATGAAAAAGTAAAACCATTCCAGACCAGATGTTTATGAAAAATATTCTCTACCAGGCAAATACATAAACACAATAAAAAAAACTAAACACAATAAAAAACTTCTTTTTTCTTGGAAATTATCTCCATCAATGAATTATTCAAGCTCATAATAATTTTTCATAAGCGAGAAGGGCTATGAAATTGAAATAAGTAAAACACGAATAGTAAATTTGCCCTTTTGTTGGTAAATGGGAACTCAATTACACAATTCTTCACGGACTGCTAACTGGTATGCTCAGTGAGTAGCTTCAGAGGTTCACACCACATATCATCATTAAAGAACTCCAATATAGAATTAACTAATTGGATCCTTATAAAATAACTTATGAGTAAATAGATTTTTTAACCAGATCCACTATTTGAGTAATTAAACTTCAAATCAGTGGACAAGTTAGGATAGCTCTAACCTGAATTAACACCATTGACATCCTCAGTTACAACCAAATCTGGGGAGGCATGGAAATCCAAGTGACCTATAGCAGCCTTCAGAATTCTCTCCTGCACAAGAAATCACCTTAGTTAAATTAGGTGTATAATAAGATGCCTATTATTAATGAGGCACCATCCACTTAAAAAGAATAATAGAATCTAAAGAAAACAATGCTTCTCTTACCAATGAAATATCGGGATTGACCACCACCGTATCCTGAAAAGCACAGTAAAGGTATTTTACATGCTAGTCCTTCTAAACATGCTATCTCTTCTTTGGTATAATATGTGGTTGCTTAAAAAACTTGCATGTTATGTTTCTCAATCTTCCTTGAGGAACGTGCTTCCACTGCATCCTCTCAAGGTCCCTTTCCAAACATTACTCGCATACTACTTTTTATGATTAGGTAGGACACTATCCCCTGACCACAATGTTGGATCAGGTCATGTCGGACACAAGGCCCATGTCCATCTACTTCCAAATTTTACAAATGTTTAATTCTTTATTCACCTCCGTCATAAGTACAAGATGGAGTATATTATAGTAACCTTGTAATAAAAACTAAATGTTTATGCTTGATACTAGCATTTTGGCTTATTCATATGAGTAACAAACCAACACATATCTTTCTACGAGTTAAACATATTGATCTTATATTAAAAAAAACACACATATATATAGCAATGCCTTCATATCTATTTCATAGCAAAATTTATTTTAGCATTCGTTCCGTATATATGTATTGCAACTAGGGATCTTCCATGCTGAGATTGTGGTACGCATAAATAATCAAGTTAAGAATGACAATAAGCAACAAGGGAAAGGAATGGGAATTTTACTCCCACATTGAAAACTATCAGCGAGGATAGATGGTAAAATATAATTGGACCCAAGGCTTCATACTTGGTATCATGTGTATTTACCAAATATCCACAAAAATTAATGGGTCTTTCTTACAACATTGCATCTACTTCGAGTGTACAAAGGTTTGGTTTCCTATTAAATTGAGAGAGATTATTAAGTGTATAATAAAACCCAAGGCTCCACTAGGCATTTTCCTATAAAGTACTATATCATTGTATGAGTATATTAATTATGCTATCCAAAGTAATTTGCTTGCAAAAACTTTATTTTTCTTTGAGTGGTGGTAATTTTTCTTTCTTTTGCGTGTTCATGAGGTTGGCTGGTTGTGTTTGTGTGCGGGGATGGTGGTTAGTTTTGGAGGGGGGCTTTGGGGTGGGTATGGTTTGTGGGGCTATCTATATTTTGATTAGGCGTCGTGCGTCCAATCAAGTATATAGAGGTACAGTTCCTTCTAAAATGTATAGAGAAAGGCGATTAAGTGTTTACATACGATAAGACCCAAAAACTCCAGTCATGCACATTCTAAGCTTTTTATTCTGCTAGGAGCAACATTCTAAGCTTATTAACTATTAAGGATGCCACCAAATCCAGCTTAGCAAGATCAGACCCAGATCTATATCCGCTCTCTTAACCAGAAACATATTAAGTTTATCCTTTCCGACCAGATAGGGATATGAATATATCTGACCAAATAGGAATATGAATATATATATATATATATATATATATATATATATATATATATATATATATATATATAGGGATTACTGTAGGTGAGCCGCCAACTCAGAAAAAGTTATGTGAGCTAGCGGCAAAACTATAATGATTCAATGATTTTTCTTCAATTTTTTTTAACAATTACTATCTCTATTTTCTTAACTTTTTTTGGATTAAATTTCATAAATTTTGGAGTTCATTTACCCTTTCATCAAGTGCATATAAAAAGTTTTATTTATTGAAAACCATTAATTTTGTGTTAACTTGATGGAGTACCAAATCAAAACTAAAACCCAAGAAATTGGGTATGAGTGAACCCTAGGGGGTCTAGATATGGGATTACTATAGGTGAGCTGCCAGCTCAGGAAAAGTTACGTAAGCTAGCGGCAAAACGGTAATGATCCAATGATTTTTCTTCAATTTTTTTTTAACAATCACTATCTCTACCTCTTTAACTTATTTCGGATTAAATTTCATAAATTTTGGATTTCATTTACCCTTTCATCAAAAGCATAATATTTTATTCATTGAAAACCATTAATTTTGTGTTAGATTAACAGAGGACCAAATCAAAACTAAAACCCAAGAAGTTGGATATGAGTGAACCCTAGGGGGTCGAGATCATAATCCAAAAGAATTTTTTTTAAAAAAATTATTAGAGATAGTGATAATGAACTGCAGCTCAGATAAATTGTGTGAGCTGTCAGCTTATTTCCATTTTTCTCATATATATATATATATATATATATATATATGGAGTGAGCAGGACATGGGTATGGGCATATGGAAGAAATGGATCTGGATTATGAAAATTATTCGTATAACCGTTTTTTAAGACAATTTATTCTTAAGCCCGCTAATTTTAATAAACACAACAAAACCCCAATACATCCTATAAGAATTTTTCTCATGCCCAAATCTTTGTAATTTATATTAGTGATTTTGAGAGTTGGATAATAGCTCACTGCGTCATTCCAGAAGATCCAATGGTAGCTGTCTAAGTAAAATCGGACGGCCAAGATCTTGCTCCAGTTCGGCGGACGGTCACGATCGACCAACTCTCTCGCATCGATGAAATCGTACCCCATCTTCTCCGCATACGACCGCTTGTTCCCCCAAACCAACTCCATCAGCCCCTTGAACGAACGCCGCCGGCTTGGCACCCTCCCCTCCGCCTCCTCCTCATTAGAGAAGCTCACCATCGCTATCTTTAGAGCTGAAGGTCTCCTCCCCTCGTTGCTGGAATAATCGGGCGAGCAGCGGCGGCCGAGGGCGTTGGCGCGGCGGAGGGCGACGGCGGAGAGGATGAGGGAGAGGAAGATGAGCGGGACGGAGAGAAGGAGGAGGAGGGGGAGGAGATGGCGGCGGTGTTGGTGATGTGGCGGGCGTTTCGGTCTCCGGTGGTGATGAGAAGGCATTTGATTTTGAAGAGCGGCGATCGAGCGAGTGGGGAGCTCAAGAAGATATTTTTTCCAAGGGGCTGCGCTTTATTAAGTTTATTTTTAAAGAATTGAAATTTGCGTTTTTAAAGTTTGGAAAGTGCAAAAACGGGGAAGTTGAGGGGAGTTTCGTGATGGGCACAACTAATTTCCTAGTGAGCCCACTTTAAAAGTCTTCTCTTTTATCATTTTGCCATTTTAATTTTTAGTCAAAAATACCCTTCCACATCTTCTCCTTCATCTTTTCATCCTGCTGTCTTTTTTTTCCCACGTGAAACCAGAGAGAGGAGGTGTAGAGGAGAAAATGAGTAGAAAAAAAATTCCATTTCTCAAAATCTCGATTCCATACAGAAATTAAAGTCTAAATTTAGCTTAAATCTCCTCTCTCATTGTCTAACCCTAGAAAATGGAAAACATAATTCTTTTATGAGTCGACGGAGAAGAAAATGGAGTTGCGCAACTTGGTGATGGTTTCATTCGACGATCATAAATCATTGGAGGTATGATCGATCTTCCTTTTTTAATTTCTACAATTTTTAATTTTAAAGGAATAGATTTATTTAAAATAAAGATTGGCTAGAAAGAACGGTTTTGATTTCGCAGCCATTCAGTAGGGTCAAATTCGCAGAGACTTGGTAACCGAGCTAGACCAAAATGAGCTACCCTGCATTAGTCTATTTGAAAGTGTCGATCGGTTTGTTGAGCTCCGAAAGTTAATAAACTATTTTAGAGAATTACCAAGTTCCGACCACTAGATGACTTTGCCCGACATGGGTCATTTGATAGCGTCGAGATTTAATTTAGTGTTATTCTTCATTTCCAATGCCCAATGCCTAACTTTCCTACCGCTAAGATCACCGCCTCCAGCCTCAATTCTCCATATCAAACTCAGTAGCCAGCCCGGACAGAGAAGACCGATCCGGGCTATGACTTAGCCTCCGGGCTAGATAGCCCAGACAGAGAGTATCTGTCCGGGCTAGTTAGCCCGGACGGAGGGGCGAAATTTGAAAACTCCTCATCCGAGCTAGCCAGCCCGGACATGTTGTCTCTGTCCGGGTTTACAGTCCCGGATCAGCTAAAATTGATCCGGTTGTAAACCCGGATCGCGGATACGGTTTTAGAAATTTAAGTGATACGGTGTGTCGAACAACAATTTGGCATCATTGATCCAACATATACGAGATTGATCCAACATATCAACAACTTGCCATCATTGATCCAACATATACACAAGTAATTCAAAACTTCAAAATAAAAGTTTGGCAAAATTAGCTAAAATTGATACGGTTTACAAAATTAGGGTTTACATATATTGAAGAACCGTATCAGGGCATGTCAAACAACAACGATCCAACATCTTTATGAACTTGGTATCAAAACATATCAACAGCAGAATAAATATCGTGCATGTTGAACAACAACGGTCCAACATATCAACAAGTTCAAAAACGGTGTCCATATCAATACTTGTCTATGCTTCAAACACACAGAATAACGACAACTTCATTTTGAGTTTGAGACTCATTTAAAAACAACGACAACTACAACTTGATATATATAACATGTTCCTTGAGTACAACTTCATTTAAAAAGAACGACAAACTAAAAGGAATCTCTGTTCTATGCTAACAACTGCTTTTTTGAATTTGAGACTCATATTAAAAAAGAACAACAAATTCTAGGTTCTTCGAGACTTCCGAGCGGGTTGCTTCCTTGTAGGTTGACGGCGTCTTGAAGAGGTAGGACGATCGGTGGAGGATTGCGCAACGGGCTGTAATACTGTGTTAATATCAGTTTATGTGCACCCGGTTAAAACTGATTTTATCTTGACGAGGGCATTATAGAGCAAACTCGGACGCCTCTTGCTTGCGGTCTCGCCTTGCTCTAAGAAAGGATTAATAATTGCTATAACTTCTTGAATTCTCTGCATATATTATGGCAAAAACATATATAAGTTCGATTATACTTGATTAATTCACAAAGAATAAAAAAACCAAACATTACCTCGTCATTATTTGTCTGCGGGACATCTTCAGTATTTGTCTGCGGGACATCTTGCGCCCCCTCTCGATTTGAGGCATGGGTGGACGGACCAATAAAGCGTCGAGATATCTTTTCATACTATGCCATATAATCATGCGTGCACTCACCTGGGATACTTGCCTCTACGCCTCGATACTTCTGTGCAAGTACATGATCTAACCAACTCAGCCAGATTTCCTCAGCGTGTCCATATGTCACCGAGTAGCTTTTGCTCGTAAGTCCACGTTTTTCTCGAATAGGACTGAACGGTGGAGGTGGAATGTACTGATGACGCCATAACTACCGTAACACCCGTATAGGGTGATAAGACTCGACAATTTCCTTCATTTTCAATGTACCCATATAAAAAGATACTTCCTGAAATGGATGGGTATCCTAAAGGACCGATATAGGTCCCATGTCACCTGCAATGTCATGATATTAACAAAAACAATATCAAAATTTGATATTATGATCGTTTGGAAAAAAACACCAAATAAATTTTCATTTTGCCTAAGCTCGTTGACCGTCAGCGTGTCAAACCTATCCCTAATAGCTCTGACATGCTCCAAAGACACTTTATTGTCACGTTTGCTCAATCACCGGCATACTTGTGGTTGGTCAGCTCTGTATCCACCATTTAAAACCTGCATTAAAGACGGAAAGTGAGCGAAGATCCACGCAATGTTAAATACCCGGACATCTGTGCCGCATGGGCTCGAGAGGAAAGACCAAACTGTCTGTACAAATACGCTAGAGCTCCAGCACCCTAGGCATATGTATGCACGTTCTCGACATCATGTAGAAGTGCAAGATAGTCAACAGAGACCCTTGTGTCGCTCTTGTCCCCGAAAAGTGTGCACCCAAGAAGATAAAGTAAGAATGCTCGAACAGCACATAATATTTTCCGATCTGAATCTGCATCTATCACACCGCTAAACCGTTCCCTGAGCCAGTCAAGGCGCACTGAAGCTCCACCTTTCGTGTTCAACTACTGAAAAGCTTCATTATATCCGGCACCCAATGAGTCATTTAGTTGCTCAACTGCAATGAGCCCATCTGTTCTGTCTGGAAGACTAACGAACTTTCCTGTTACTGGCAAACCAAAGAGACATGCTACATCATCAAGAGAGATCGTCATTTCTCCAAAAGGCAAGTGAAAGGTATTCGTTTCTTGATGCCAATGCTCAACAAATGCAGTTAGTTCAACGCTACTAATGTACTAATAAGAACATATTATGAGCAGTGCCAAAGAGGAATTACGGATGTGTTGCACAAAACAGGTATTTGGCTGTCCAGATTCTAGAGACCATGTGTTTATTTTTTCTCATGTGATTTATGCACCGTAATGGATCTCGTTCCTGAAATGATAACAAAGCAAAATATTTTAGATAACCAACTACTAGGATAAAATTGAATTCAAAGTTATTATGTCTGACCTCATTCTTAGATATAAAAAAAGCAATGTGTGTTTTAAAACTCTTCAAAAAAGACAAATCAATCGGTCCTCTATTTATTGGCCGCACTTTCTCTTCTTCTGAGTCAACTCATCGATACCCCTACTTTCTTACGATACACCTCGAGGAATGTGTAACGTAAGGGCCTCTGTGGCATTATCAACCTGTGAATCTGATTCGTCACGGATTTCAAGAATATTAGGATCGATGGCTGGACGGATTCTCATTTTCTTCCTCATATTCGAGGCTGTTGGTCGAATCCGAGATGGTTACGCCGGATCCATCTCTAAATCACCAACGATTTTATTTGCACAATGAAATTTTAAATTATCAAATATCACATATCACAATATGCTAATTATATTTGCCTATCTAAATCCATTAAATAACATAACATAAACATACAAGATCTATATTTCAATTTGTTCCGGATTCGAAAATAAAAAATTAATCATCTAATCCAAGCACAAAAAAAACAACTAATATTCACAATATAAATTTTGCACTTAACTATTATAATTTCCAACTAACATTAATCGATAATAACAATATAATCTAAACTATTTTAACCAATAAAAACTTTAATTTCACCATAACTAAATATAAAGAAATTATTTTTTCCTCAATCTCTTTGCCCCTCAACTAAATCTACCATCATCAACACTCATTTCCAAATTTTTCCCTAAATCAAAATGCAAAAAATAACACAAAAAATTAGGGTTTCATTTTTACCTTAAAATCAAGAAAAACACTAACTCCTCTCCTCCTTTAAGTCCGCCTTTGTGGTGGAGTGCCGGTCGGGACACGGGCGGCCGGAGCGGAAGAAGCGGCCAGAAGGGGGAGGAGAAATGGGTGGTCCGGCTAGAGCACTTGGATAAGGGATTTCTGGTTATTGGGAGAGAGAGTGGAAAGGAGATGGGTTTAATGAAGGAGGAGAAGGGGGGAGAGATGGGTTTGGAGAAGGAGGAGTTAATTTTGAGGGGGAAAAGTTGGGTTTGGGAAATCAGCTGGAGTGAAAGAGATGGAGAAGATGAGGACAAAGGTGGTATTTAGGTGTGCTCACTAGGAAAAAATAAGGGATTTTCAAAGGAGGGGTGTGCGCACTAGGAAAAGTGGGCTCACTAGGATAAAATCTGTGCCCATCTAGAAATTTCCGAAGTTGAGGGGTGCGCGAAGCAATTTTCTACTTTTTTTTCCTTTCTTTTCGTAATTGGTTTATTGAAAATGTACATGAAATGATTCATAGATTTTCTTTTAGAAATTTCACTCTATATTTGGTGTTTACCTTTAGAATTTTTCTTTTATATTAGTAAAGTATTTCTTAATTTTCCCTTCAAAATCTTGGAAATAAATTGATTAGTTGGGTATGGAAAGCAAGTTGGACCTCGCTCTAAATTAGTATAGTGTTTTAAGTTTTTCGTGATTATAGAATTTTTGTAATAATATTAGATAATGCTTGGAAGGTAAGTTGGACTACTCCTTCGAATTTGGTTTAAAAATCTTTAAATAAAAAGTGTACCTTTTCATGTGAGGGAGCGTATGCTTGTAATTTGTTTTTGCAAATTATTTTGTCCAACATATTTCGAGGAAAGGGAATATATATATTGATTATGTCACAGGTAAAGTCACAAGGATGTATACAAGAATAGTATAGGAAGGTGGTTTTTTCTCAACGACTTTTAGAACGGACGCTAAAAGATGTTTCTGGTTTTATACATGAAAGAATATACCTGTTCATCAGAACTTATCTTAGCTAAAAAGGAAGAAGGTCATTTGCTTCCATGGAATTCTAATTTGTTTGTTATTTATATTCAATAATTTGAATTGATCAACTTGGTGTTATTACTGATCCTATTGATTCTACGATTGTTTCGATATTGGATGATTTGTTTGGATAGTTATCCAGTGACTTTAGATTGTTCCTGGAAATTATTATAGTACTTTAATAAAGTCTGGATAATTGGATTTGGATTAACAATATACTAGTGCATCACAGGGTCTCATAGTATGCAGAATCATTTAGCACATTACGTAAGCATTCTAATTCTAGACTTACGCATTAACACAACATGCTATTAAAGTCATGGCTAATGATCTAAGTGCGCACTCTCCCAATATTGCGGAGATGATGCAAAATGTGCTTTCTTATATCATACGACACCAATAATAATAATTGACTTTTACATTTAATAGGGAGCCGACACTTCAGCTTTAATTGGATGAACATACCAAGATTAGTACTCTTAATCCTTAATTAAGAAAAAGATACTATTTGCTTTATGGAGTGATAATTAACTAGCGCACTTGCTGAACTACCCTATGAGCATTTAGTTTTAAGAGGCCGATATAAGTCACACTCCAACCCTCCACCACTAAATATCTTCCACCTGGCCTTCCTAATTTCACTAATTATGTTTAATTAAGGAATCTTTCTTTATTAGACAAAATGTTTACTACTTTTAGCCAGTGGATAGTCTCCATGGGAGTTGTAGCTTTCTGTGTGTGTGTGATTAAATTAAGGAATGGGATAAGTTATTTAGAAGCCAATGGCAAACTTTGGAGCATTTTGATTAATTTATTAATTTCTTGTAGACTATGTTTAAAGGGGAGGTACACCTTGATTAGCCTTTCTTTTGCAGCCAATGCTGTCACTGTTGAGTGGTAGGTTTTTGATTCCACATCTCCACTAACAAGAGCATAGTGATCTCATGCTAAAGAAAGGCTAATCAAGGTGTGGAATCAAAAACCTACCACTCAACAGTGACAGCATTGGCTTGTTCTTCACAAGTAATGCATGCATGCATCCACATCCCTGAGCTTTAGGAGAAGTGTAAGGAATTGGTACTTACTAAGTAGGGGATGATAATGGATCTATGTATCCATGAATTAATTTTTTAACCGTCCTGTATAAAATTTTAAATTAAAATAAAAAATTTATTTTTCTAAGAGAGTCAAAAATTGATCAGTGAACGTATATTATTATTCTTATTACTCATTAAAGATTATATTTTTCGAGCTGATGATAATATGCGGTGGACTTGTCGGATGATATCCTCTCTATCCATAGAAGACATCATCTTAACTTAAAAGCTAGGGGAGTGATCCATCCTAATCCTATTTTAAAAGAGCAAAACTTCAGTTTACTATTGAAAGAGGTTTAGGATATGAAATTAAAAGATTAGAGACGAAGTTCTTATTTGGCTGGTGAAAAGATAATTAATGGAATGTGTGGAGTTTGAGAGAGAATGAACTGATATTGAGATTCAGTGTAATATCATACACAGATCTTTTTAAATAAGAATTTTAATAAGAGTTTCAATATCCTTTTAAGTAAGAGTTTTAATGTTTTGCTTGTATTGTATACTTATTATAAATCTAAATAAATTATAAATGAATGTTTGCTTATATACCGTCTATGCTTGACTTGAGATTGGATTCAAGGAGTTAACAGCAATAACGAATAGGATGACTTCTTAATAATTTACACATTGCACTACACTGCTACATATAATAATGAAAAATAAGGTACTATTATTAATTGGCGGGCTTAGATTAACCGTTTAAAAAGATAAAATACTGAAAAAACAGTATCCCAGAGAATTATTGTATGTTCATGCACGAGACACTATATTTTTTTTCTTTCTCTATTCAAATTCAAAGATATATTTTTATTCTTAACATTATTCAAGTCGACTCCGAACAAATATTTACATGATAATTCAAAGACAACATAGAAAATAATTTAAGAGGGGATCCAAGGGTGTGTTTGTTTGCAGGAAAGTAAACTGGAAGTTCTATAAGTAAAACTACTTTTACTATTGCATGTGTTTGTTAAGGCAAAAAGAAAATTGGAAATTACTTTTATTAGGATACGTGGATCCTTCGTGGCAACTATACTTCCATTACCTCATTTTTTAGGAGAAAAGCTCATGAGTATCTAGGAACAAGGCAAAATAACATATTCTATTCAACTTTAGTAATTACTTTTTCAAATCTAGTGCATGAAACAAATAGAATACTATTATTATAATTTTTTATTAAACAATAAAATAATATTATTTTTACTTCTCAATCTACATTTTACTTTTAAGTTTTAGCACACAAATACTAGATATTTATTGAAAAAGGAAACAGGAAATTCACTAGCGGTAAAGGAGATTCCTTCACTAACGCTTATATAATATCCTAATTTCTATCATAACTTATGTTCCTGATGTCAAATTTATCCAAGAGTGAATTCGTTGCGTTTGTCTCATTTTTCTATATTTTTTGTGATTTATTTTTAAAATTTTCTAGATAATCACTTAAAATAATATTATTTTAATTAACGGTGGACCCTACACATATTTTGACTAGTCTCTTTTCTTTTGACTTGTAAAGATGAAGTTTGACTTTATTTGGATTAGTTTAATTTGAAATTATAATTTTAAACAACTCTAATAACCTATTATTACTAGTCATTTGTTCTATGCTTATTTTGTCTTTATTCACCCATATCTTACCTTCACCATTCTTATCTTTTGGCCAAGCATGACAAGCCATCATTTTACCCCCATATCTCTCCTTTGCCTATTATATTTTTTTCTTCCATTCCTTTCAATTATTCTATCTCCTTCATTTTTCATTTCTCTCTTCTTTTTTTTTTACTCCAACTCTCAAGAAGAAAAATAAGAAAAGAGAAGAAGGAGAAGTTCTTTAGCCTCAAAATAAGTTTATCTTCCTAACCCATCAAAGTAAGTAAAATCACATCTACTCTTATGTTTTATTACTAACTCTAATTGTTTATGGTTAACTTAGAATTTTGATTTGTTAAAACTTAAAAAGATAATATCTCTATACAAAAATCTCTATGATTATTCTAGAAAAATAAAAATATGATTTTTTACACTTTACTTATGTTTATGTATCGAATTTATCATTTTATTTATAATCTCTCATTCTTAAACTACAAGTTGTAAAGTTAAACTATATGCTTTATTTTTAAATTATAAAAATGTTACCTTTATGAATATTCATCATATTTGGATATACATTTGAATTTTCCATATAAGTTCTTCATATATAATGCAATGATTTTAAATCAATTTCCACTTGCCATTAGAATATAGGTGTGTGTGTGTGTGTGTGTGTGTGTGTGTGTGTGTGTATATATATATATATACATATATACATATATACATATATATATATATATATTCATAATCATGTTTTAAAGAGAAGATTTCAAATAAGTTTCTGCATTAAATTGTTAAAATATTTCTTTTATACGAGATATTATATTAGGTCATAATTCTTTTTATGCTAATACATGTTTACTTGAAATATATATACATTAGTAAGATTTAATAAATTTGCTATTTTCCATACTATGAAATCATGTTAGAATTTAGAAAATCAATATGTTGTAAAGTAATCGTTATAAAAGTGTTACACCTATTTAATTTCCATCTTTACAATTTAGTATCCATTTACATAATATGTGTTTATATGCATAATTGTATATGATGATTCACATACATGATCATCATAGGTATTTTTACATCTTAATACTCACATACGTATTTATATGTATATTTGTATTTATGTGTAGTTTACATACATGATCGTTTTCATAACATTCATTCTAACATTCTATACTCCATCATACTTGACTTGACATATACATACTAGTCACTTGTACAACATACATGAAATTATACCGAATTTTTCTTATTAGTACATATACATGTCTTGATAGTGCTATGGATCCTGATTTGCCTATTAACTTGATTTTGACATGGACCATATCTTACTTGTTACTAGATATGTGTATGTAGAAATCTTGACATAATTGATTCATCATATTCCGGATTAATTTCCATATAATATAATTTAAACCTTGGGTTATGGAAGAATTAAAGGGTGGACAAATATTGTATCGTGAAAAATTTAGGATAGATTGCGCATCGAAATATGGGCCTATTCGCGGGCGCCCGGATGGTACTGAGCCATCATCTTTTATTTAGTCCATATTGATGGAACGACCGATTACTCAGTATCGGTATCTGCTTGAGTACTTAGTAGCACGGCTGGTTCAGCGCCAGCATCTTAGCTGGGTCCCGGGTATGTACGGGTACTTTCACGATACGAGTCTATTTATTCACCATTTAGTTCAAAACATAAAATAAAATAAGATATTAACTTAAACTTGATATGCATATATATCCCTACTTGATATTGTTACTTGATCATTACTGTTTCTCATACATGTGCGTATACTTTTTACATCAATTCATATTTTATTTGTTAGTGCATATTGCACACTCCCTACGATACGAGTCTATCTCTTCACCAATTGGTTCAAAATAAAATAAAATATGATATTAAGTTAGACTTGATATGCATGTATATCTCTACTTGATATTGTTAATTAATCATTACTGTTTCTCATACATGTGCATATGCATTTTATATCAATTCATATTTTACTGGTTAGTGTATATTGCACACTCTTTACGATACGAGTCTATTTTTTCATCGTTCAATTCAAAATATAAACTAAAATAAGATATTAACTTAGACTTGATATGCATGTATATCCCTGCTTGATATTGTTACTTGATTGTTTAATATTTTCCACACATGCGCATATTTTCATATCCACACTGACATCTTACATATTTGTTTATATTACACACTCGCTATTTCTTATTGTTTTACTTGTTGTGTTTGACCCTGAGCTCCCCCACACGCTCAGGCAATGAAAATGTGAGTAAGAATTCGCAATTGCACGATATGTACTTTCTGAAACAGGCTGAGCAGCAGTAGATTTCTAGGCCTCCACTTTGTATTTTTTGTTTGGTATGTATCACCCCTTTGGGACTTTATTTTCAATTTTTATATTAGTATTGTACCTGTTACTTCTTATCTTAGACATGTATATCTTCTCTTTTATATGGCAGTAGACTAACTTCTAAGATCCTGATAGATAACTAGTATTTAGTTTCATTCATTTTTTCTTTTACATACTTATAGGCTTCGTGCACGTCGACTTACATGTGCCCGCTTGTAATGCACTCAGTTTCCATATCTCTCCGGAAAATGGGGCGTTACAAAATGGTATCAAAGCTCTAGGTTAATTTAGGATGTTTTTAGGACTACTGTCATATATAAACATGTCCAAATTTTTCTTTGATCTGAAATTTTATCTTGGTCATATTATTAGTTGATTTTCCATCTTGCCTTGTTCTTATATCCATATCTGTAGCAAGCAGATTTATGAGATATTCCATAGTTGATTTTCGATCAAAATCATATGTTTTCGCTATTGTGAGTTTTACCTATTGGCATGGCAATAATTGATCTACAGGCAATTATTGCAGCTATTCGCAAGAATCTTAATAAGTGAGACTTATGGTATTTTTTTCCGTCATATATCTCTGATTATTTATCCCACTAGTTTAAATAGTATGACAAGTTAGTTTTCAGCTATATTCTGATTGGAACCATTTTCTCAATAACCACATTCTTATCAACTGATTGATATCTTATTACCCCAATCAGTTAAAAATTAAATTTCGAGGATGAAATTTTATTGTAAGAGGATATGATGTAACATCCTAATTTCTATCATAACTTATGTTCCTGATGTCAAATTTATCCAAGAGTGAATTCGTTGTGTTCGTCTCTTTTTTCTATATTTTTGGTGATTTGTTTTTGAAATTTTCTACATATATCACTTAAAATAATATTATTTTAATCACCGGTGGACCTTACACATATTTTGACTAGTCTCTCTTCTTTTGACTTGTAAAGATGAAATTTAATTTTATTTGGATTAGTTTAATTTAAAATTATAAGTTTAAACAACTCTAATAACTTATTATTACTAGTCATTTGTCCTATACCTATTTTGTCTTTATTCACCCATATATTACCTTTACCATGCTTATCCTTTGACCAAGCATGACAAGCCATCATTTTACCCTCATATCTCTCCTTTACCTATTATAACTTTTTCTTCTCTTCCTTTCAATTATTCTCTCTCCTTCATTTTTCATACCTCTCTTCCTTTTTTTTTTTTTTACTCCAACTCTCAAGAAGAAAAATAAGAAAAGAGAAGAAGGAAAAGTTCTTTAGTCTCAAAATAAATTTATCTTCCTAACTCATCAAAGCAAGTAAAATCGCATCCACTCTTATGTTTTATTTCTAACTCTAATTGTTTATGGTTAACTTAGAATCTTGATTTGTTAAAACTTAAAAAGATAATATCTCTATACAAAAATCTCTATGATTATTCTAGAAAAATAAAAATATGATTTTTACACTTTACTCTATGTTTATGTATCGAATTTATCATTTTATTTATAATCTCTCATTTTTAAACTACAAGTTGTAAAGTTAAACTATATGCTTTATTTTTAAATTATAAAAATGTTACCTTTATGAATATTCATCATATTTGGATATATATTTGAATTTTCCATATAAGTTCTTCATATATAATGCAATGATTTTAAATCACTTTCCACTTGCCATTAGAACATAGGTGTGTGTGTGTGTATATATATATATATATATATATATATATATATATATATATATATATATATATATATATATATATATATATATATATATATATATATATATATATATATATATATATATATATATATATATATATATATATATATATATATATATATATATATATATATACATATACATATATATTCATAATCATGTTTTAAAGAGAAGATTTCAAATAAGTTTCTACATTAAATTGTTAAAATATTTCTTTTATACGAGATATTATGTTAGGTCATAATTCTTTTTATGCTAATACATGTTTACTTGAAATATATATACATTAGTAAGATTTAATAAATTTGTTACTTTCCATACTATGAAATCATGCTAGAATTTAGAAAATCAATATATTGTAAAGTAATCGTTATAAAAGTGTTAAACCTATTTAATTTCCATCTTTACAATTTAGTACCAATTTACCTAATATGTGTTTATATGCATAATTGTATATGCATGATTCACATACATGATCATCATAGGTATTTTTACATCTTAATACTCACATACGTGTTTGTATCTATACTTATATTTATGTATAGTTTACATACATGATCATTTTCATAACATTTATTCTAATATTCTATACTCTATCATGCTTGCCTTGACATATACATACTAGTCACTTGTACAACATACATAAAATTATGTCGGATTTTTCTTATTAGTACATACACATGTCTTGATAGTGCCATGGATCATGACTTACCTGTTAACTTGATTTTGATATGGACCACATGTTACTTATTACTAGATATGTGTATGTAGAAATCTTGACATGATTGGTTCATCATATTCCGGATTGATTTCCATATAATATAACTTGAAACCTTGGGTTATGGGAGAACTAAAGGGTGGACAAATATTGCATCGTAAAAGATTTAGGATAGGTTGCGCAATCGAAATAGGGGCCCATCCATGGAGGCGCCCGAATCGTACTGAGTCATCATCTCTTGTTTAGTTCATGTTGATGAGACGATCGATTACTCAGTATCGGTATCTGCTTGAGTGCTTAGCAGGACGGCTGGTTCAGCACCAGCATCTTGGCCGGGTCCATGGTATGCACGGGTATTTTCACGATACGAATCTATTTCTTCACCATTTAGTTCAAAATATAAAATAAAATATGATATTAATTTAGACTTGATATGCATGTATATCCCTACTTGATATTGTTACTTGATCATTACTATTTCTCATACATGTGCATATGTTTTTTACATCAATTCATATTTTACTTGTTAGTGCATATTGCAAACTCCCTACGATACGAGTATATTTATTCACCAATTGGTTCAAAATAAAATAAAATATAATATTAAATTAGATTTCATATGCATGTATATTTCTACTTGATATTGTTACTTAATCATTACTGTTTCTCATATATGTGCATATGCTTTTTACATCAATTCATATTTTACTGGTTAGTACATATTGCAAACTCTCTACGATACGAATCTATTTCTTCACCGTTCAGTTCAAAATATAAACTAAAATAAGATATTAACTTAGACTTGATATGCATTTATATCCTTTCTTGATATTGTTACTTGATTGTTTAATATTTTCCACACATGCGCATACTTTCATATCCACACTCATATCTTACCTATTTGTTTATATTACACACTCCATATTTCTTATTGTTTTACTTGCCGGGGTTGACCTTGAGTTCCCCCACACGCTCAGCTACTGAAGATGTGAGCAAGAATTCACAATTGCATGATCTGTACTTTCTGAAGCAAGCCGAGCAGTAGTAGATTTCTAGAACTCCGTTTTTGTATTTTTGGTTTGGTATGTATCACCCTTTTGAGACTTTATTTCTAAATTTTGTATCAGTATTGTACTTGTTACTTCTTATTTTAGACATGTATATCTTCTTTTTTATATGGCAGTAGATTAAATTCCAAAATCCTGGTAGATAACTAGTATTTAGTCCCATTCATTTCTGCTTTTACATACTTATAGGTTTTGTGCACGTCAACTTACACGTGTCCGTCGGTAATGTACTCCGTTTCCATATCTCTTCGGGAAATAGGGCGTTACAGCTTAGCTGGTCCAATAATTATATTAAATGTGGTGCCACTCAAAAGGCGGTTAAGGAAGTTTTTTTATTTATTATTTTGGATAGTGCCACATGTAATACAATTATTAAACCACCTAAATGCTAGTGAAGAAATTACCTTCATCATCCATGAATTTTCCGTTTTCTTTCATTGAAATATAATTTTTTTTAAATTTTTATTTTCAAAGTTACTTTTATTTTTTTATTGCTTCTTCCAAACAGGTCATAAATTAAGGGAGTTTCTAGATGGGCACAACTTTTTTCCTAGTTAGCCCACTTTTCCTAGTGTGCACATTACTTCTTTTCAAAATTTTGATTTTTTCCTAGTGAGCACACATATATACCCTAAATACCCTCACAGACTCCCTTCTTTCTCCCTCCCATCGTTCCCCAAAACCCCTTCTCTCCGAGTCTCTCTCGAGCGGAAAAACCCCTTCTCTCCGAGTCTCTCTCGAGCGCGAGCCGGTGATCTCTCTCTCTCTCGAGCGGGTGGTCGGATTCTCTCTCTCTCTCTCGAGCGCGAGCCCGGTGGTCTCTCTCTCTCGAGCTTCCGGATCGGGTTCTCTCTCTCTCTCGGGTTCTCTCTCTCTCTCTCGAGCTCGCTCGAGCTTACCCCTGTCTCTCTCTCTCTCTCTCGGGTGGCTCGGGTGGAGTCCGTCGCCGACTTCCCGGCTTCCCCCTGTCTCTCGCCGACGCCTAGGGACGCCGATCAGTCATCTGCGCGGCGAGTCGCCGATCCGGAACGCGGTCGACCCTGACTCACTCTTGCCGACTCTCGCTCTCGATTTAGGAGTGCAGGAGGTAAGAAATTTGCTATTTAAATTAAATAAATTTTTTAAATGGATTATGATTTTAGATAGATTGAGTTGTTGTTTTATTTTTAGTGGGCAGTATATGTCCTATACTTTGATTGGGAAATATTTGAACTATATGTCCTATACTTTGATGGATACTAAAGAAGCATGATAATGCCATGTCTTCTATATCAAAATCCCTTGAAACATACTAATTGAATAGAACTGAGCAAATGTGGCTTAGTTGGTTAGATCTTGAGCACCATTTATATGGACTATTCAATAGTAGGCATACTATTGAATAGAACTGAGCAAATGGGTACTATTGAATAGAACGAATGGGTACTATTGCACAAATGGGTACTATTGAATATAATCTTAAGCCACATCTTGCTCAGTTGGACTCAATACCCTCTTGCCTACATGATCTAACCAACATGCATACTATTGAATAGAACTTGAGCACCATTTATATGGACTCAATACCCTTGAAACATACTAATGCCTGATCCAAATTGTTTTCATATCTGATACTAATAAAATAGACAATGTGTAAACAAAATACATAAGAGTATAAAAAAATTCAATACCTAAAACTAGTCCAAAATTTGGACATAAGTGTCTTTATACTAATTGACTAAGATATGAATTTTAGTTAAAGATTTGGTTATAGATGTATTTGTGAATGTGTTCATAGTTAAGTAAAGTCTAAATTTAGAAAATATATCCCTGATATGAGCAAATGTATGTAAACAGATATGAGCATGACCCCTAAGTTTTAAAACCAACTTCAATGTCTTGATAGAATTTTGTTGAACCCATGTTCTTCTGAACCGCGTGAAATTGTTGCCACTGGATACAATTTTGGACCGTTATTACAAGCTTTATGAAATTTTGTGCTTTGTGTTTATCTTATTTAATTTAATAGATTTAGATAGGCAAATCTAATTAGCATATGGTGATATTTGATGTTCGATTATTGCTAATTTTAATTTGTCAATAAAATCGTTGGTGATTTACAGATGGATCCGGCGCAACCATCTCGGATTCGCCCAACAGCCTCGAATAGGAGGAAAAAAACAGGGATTCGTCCAGCCGTCGATCCTAACATCCCTGAAATCCGTGACGAACCGGATCCACAGGTTGATGCTGCCACAGAGAGTCTTGCGTTACACATTCCCCGAGGTGTATCGCAAGAAAGTTATGGTATCGATGAAACAGATTCTGAAGAAGAGGAAGTGTCGCCAATAAATGGAGGACCAAATGATTTATCTTTGTTGAAGAGTTTCGGAACACATGTTGCTTTCTTCATATCTAAGAATGAGGTAATATATTATTAACTTTTAATTAAACTTTATCATAGTTGTTGTTTATTTAAATTTTTTTTGCTTCGTTATCATTTCAGGAACGAGATCCATTACGGTGCATAATTCACATGAAAAAAATCAACACATGGCCTCTAGAATCTGAAGAGCCAAATACTCGTTTTGTGCAGTATATCCGTAATTCCTCTTTATATCCGCTCACATTATGTTCTTATCAGTACATTAGTAGCGTTGAACTAACAGCATTTGTCGAGCGTTGGCATCCAGAGACGAATACTTTTCACTTGTCTTTTGGAGAAATGACGATCACTCTTGATGATGTCGCATGTCTCCTTGGTTTGCCAGTTACAGAAAAGTCCGTTAGCCTTTCAGACAGAACAGATGGACTGATTGCAGTTGAGCAACTTACTGAGTCATTGGGTGTCGGGTATAATGAAGCTTTTCAGGAGTTGAATACGAAAGGTGGAGTTTCAGTTCGCCTTGACTGGTTAAGGGAACGTTTTAGCGGTGTCACAGACGCGGATACAGAACTGAAAATATTATGTGCTGTCAGAGCATACTTACTTTACCTCCTTGGGTGCACACTTTTTGGGGACAAGAGCGGCACAAGGGTCCCTGTTGACTATCTCGCACTTTTACATGATGTCGAGAATGTGCATACATATGCGTGGGGTGCTGGAGCCCTAGCGTATTTGTACAGACAGCTCGGTCTCTCCTCTCGAGCCCATGCGGCTCAGATGTCCGGATATTTAACACTGCTGCAGGCGTGGATCTTCGCTCACTTTTCGTCTTTAATGCCGATCTTAAATGGTGGATATAGACTTGACCAGCCACAAGCATGCAGGTGGTTGAGCAAACGGGACAACAAAGTATCTTTAGAGCATGTCAGAGCTGTTAGGGATAGGCTAGACACACTGACGGTCAACGAGGTTAGGCAAACTGTCATTCTATTTGGTATTTTTTTTCCAATTTATCATAATTCCAAATTCCCATATATATTTTCAAATTATCATAATATTGCAGGTGACATGGGACCCATATCAGTCCTTTAGGGAAACTTATCCATTTCAGGAAGTATGCTTCTATATGGGTACATTGAAAATGAAGGATATTGTCGAGCCTTATCATCCTGTACGGGTGTTACGACAGTTTGGCCGTCGTCAGTATATTCCGCCTCCACCGTTCAGACCTATTCGAGAAAAACGTGGACTTACGAGCAAAAACTACTCGGTGACATATGGACATACTGAGCAAATGTGGCTTAGTTGGTTAGATCATGTACTTGCACAGGAGCATCGAGGCGTAGAGGCAAGTACTCCTGGCGAGTGCACTAATGATTATATGGCGTGGTATGAAAAGGTAACTCGACGCTTTATAGGTCCGTCCATCCATGCCTCGAATCAAGAGGGAGCAGCGCAAGATGTCCCGCAGACAAATAGAGAAGATGTCCCGGAGACAAATAATGATGAGGTAATATTTGGTTTTTTTATTCTTTGTTAATTAATCAGGTTTAATCAAACTTATATACGTATTTACCCTGATATATGCAGAGAATTCAAGAAGCTATAGCAATTATTGATCCCTTCCTAGAGGTAGGCAAGACCAGAAGCAAGAAGAGTTCGCTCTATCATGCCCTCTTAAAGATCAAATCAGTTCTAACTGGGTGCAAACAAACTGATATTCACACAGTAGCACAGCCCGTTGTGCAATCCCCCTCCGATCCAGCGAGCTCTTCAAGACGTCGTCAACCCGCAAGGAAGCAACCCGCTCGGAAGTTTAGAAGAATATAGAATTTGTTGTTATTTTGTAATATCAGTCGCAAATCCAAAAAAAAGTTGTTAGCTTGGAACTAATATTCCTTTTAGTTTGTTGTTCTTCTTAATTGAAGTTGTACTAAATGATTCACGTTAAATATATTAGTACTCTACCACATGATCTTGAAATATTTTGATTTTAGCTGAGTTTCTTGGTTGTTATTCTGGTTGTTATTATTGTGATTTAATTGGGATTTATATCCCAATACTGAACTCGTTGAAGAAAAAAAATGTTAGTGATGCACAGTGAAGTGATCTTTTGAAACAAAAGTTATGCACAGTTACGTTTCAAGTTACTTACCTATTTAAGTATTTGTAACATCTGATGTTCATTTATCTTTTTGTGCAATTAGTTTCTATATATGGTGTTTTTGAAAATATTTTGTAGTGTTTTCTAAAATTTTGGTTAAATGTTCCTGTTGGAGGATTTATGAATCATTGCAGGCATGCACAGTGAAGTGATCACAATAGAGTTTTTCACTAATTTTATTTGACTTCTCCGTCATCATAATTAGCACAGAAATGTTATTTCTCGGCCAGCCAATGCTTTTATTTTAATTTCTCCTCCTGTGGGGGTAAGTGATTCACTGAGCTATCTTAATGGTTTCTGAGGTTTCGCGCACTTAGGTATCCTTGTACGCACCATCCACTATGGCATCTGATATTTACTTATTATCTCCATATTGTAATTAATTTTGAATTAAGCGGCTGAATGAGTCCTGCTGTTGTCATTGTTATACGATTCCATCCATTCCAGGTTTATCATTAATTTGTTTGTTGTTCGGATACTGGCCATATATCGTTAAATAATCCAATCAAAACTTTGGACCTGAAATCAAACTATTTAGATTTGCGATGTTGTTTTTCGGGACGCCGTATCACTTGGTTTCTATTACCGTATCAGTCATCCGGGTTTACAGAACCGGATCAAATATAGAACATCCGGGACTGTAAACCCGAATGATGAGATTTGAATCTTGACTCATCCATCCGGGGTAGACACACCGAACAGATACCACTGGTCCGGGTTTACAGTTCCGGACAGAAGCCCTCTGTCCGGGCTGTATACCCCGGACAGTGAGATTTTGACCGGCACTGTAAGCCCGGACGATGAGGATAAAAATTTAAAACATGTCGACCAACAAAGGTCTATACTATCAACTTTTTCGTATCAAAACATATCAACAATATAGGCAATACTGATTAGACATAAACACAAGCCATTGCTTTCTTCAAATTATTGGTTCAAAATAAACTTAATTATTAAAAATTATGCACCTTAGGCTAGCCACCGCAACATTTCAAATTAATTCATTAATTTAAACCTCAAATGACACATCCTCTGAAAAAAATTTATATGTTCATATTAATTATAGAGCTAATACTGAACTCAAATAACATGTCCTCTCAAAAAATGGTTGTGACTATTTAAATTCAATCATTTTTATTAATTTATTATTCAACTTATACACTCTTTGCATCTCACTCCAATATGAAACTTTAATTTCTAATTACATAAATGTGACCGTGCTCACAAGATAATGATGAAAATTCCCAAACATAAGTGTTAGAATCATCAAGTGTATAAAACCAACTTAGTGCACCCGTCCGGGGTTTCAAGCCTGGATAAAATCCTTGAATCCGGGGTATCCAGCCTGGATGAAAGGTCCATATCCGGGTTGTATACCCCGGACATAACGATTTTGTCCGGGCTGTAAACCCCGAACTAGTGCGCTAAGTTGGTTTTTTATTTTCTAGGGTTAGAATATTGAGAGAGGAGATTTAAGCTAAAATTCGACTTTTCAACCTTCAGAAGAAGAAAGCATATAATTATAATAACATGAGAGAGATAAAACATGAACGAAAGAAGAAAGCAAATGCACTTAGGTTATAATTTTCTTAATTTGAGAGTTATCTTAAAGAACCAAAGTACTTGAACTTAGGTTCTTCAAAGTTTTCACACAGAACATGTAAAATGGCATATGCATCATATTATAGATATGATGCATTAGGAGTCATGTCATGAATGACTCGTCCAAAGATCTACATCCGCTTAAATAAAAAAAAGGATAAGGAGCAAATATAGGAAAATTCAATAGGAAAAAAAAATCAGATATGAATATAAGAAATCACATTAAAAATGAATAAACACATATGTGAATAGAAATATATCATCAAGTGTGATGTCTACGTGATGTCTTCATTTCAATGATTTTTAATTTTAAAGACTAAATTGGGTAAGTTTTGTCCAAAATAAAAAATTATTGATATTATGTCAAATTTAATCACTAAATATAAGTTATTAATTTCTTGATTACCTACAAATATCCCCAATAGGAAAATTTTAATTTTATTGTAGAAATCTTATTATCCATTACTACTATTAGTCATCAAATAGTGAATATAGGATATGAAATAAAAGTTAAAAAAATGAAAAAATTCAAATACGATGTTTTGTTGTATACATAAAAATCAATGAAAAAAATGGAAATAGAATATTGTCTCTGTCCGGGCTATACAGCCCGGACTAGATGTCTCTGTCCGGGCTGTATACCCCGGATGAATAAATTTAGTCCGGGTTATACAGCCCGGACGGAATGATTTTAATCCGGGCTTGATTACCCGGACAGGGATATATATACCGGACTGTATACCCCGGATGTGTGGTACAAACATGAGGAATAAGTCATCCGGGCTCGCCTTGCCGGACGTTTTATTTCTGTCCGGATTTACAGTCCCGGATATGCTATATGATATCCGGATATGTAAACCCGGATGACTGATACGCCGTGTCCAGTTCATTAGATAGTAAGTTTATTATCACAGTTGTTTGTGCTTGTCGAACAACAATGGTCTATTGATTCAAAATTTTCGTATAAATACATATCAACAACTTGCCTTGAAATACGCCAGTCATTCACAACTTAAAAATTAAAGTTTGGGACCCAATACAAGTCAACATAGGATTTATGAATACGTGACGTCTAACTTTGAATCCTAACGTTGGCACCTAAACATACAAGATGCAAGTTCGTAGCTAACATGAAACCGCGATATATATCAGACTGAACTCTTTTTTCATTTCATATAAATACAATTGTTAACTGTTTTGAACAAAAGATATACACATAATAAGATCATCCATAGAATCATAGATTATAATTCTATGATATCATGTGTTGCAATATTCAGTGGCACAAGTTGCTTGAATTGTTCAATTCGTTCCATATAAAAATCTTGCCATCCAGTCGCAACCGGGTCACGATGACGGTGCCAATTAAGCGCAATATTGGGAACTGGATGTCCTGCGTTTAGTTTAACCTGCATGATTGAAAGTTGTATTACGGATCTGTAATAAAATTCAAATGTAAACTATAAAGGATTCGAAATTTACCGGGACAAAATGACATCCTCCAACGAAAGCCATACTCACTTCCTTGATCTGGAGAGTTGAGGCCGGAGGCGGTGATCTTAGAGGTAGGAAAGTTAGGCATTGGGCATTGGAAATGAAAAATAACACTAAATTAAATCTCAACGCTATCAAATGACCCATGTCGGGCAAAGTCATCCAGTGGTCAGAACATGGAAATTCTCTAAAATAGTTTATTAACTTTCGTAGCTCAACAATACGATCAACACTTCCAAATAGACTAATGTAGGGTAGCTCATGTTCGTCAAGCTCGGTTAGCAAGTCTCTGCGAATTTGACTCCATTGATCCTCCCCGAAGCCAAGGCTATCTGCGATGACTCTAAACTCACAATTTCCGTCCGATTTAACTTCACCAACATTAGTGATATAGGGAAGAAAGAAATTAGGTAGCGAATCTTGATAACGAAATTTGGGTAAGCTTGAATGGAATATGGGCTCGGGCTCCAAAATGAGAGGAAGTTCGGATACCGAAGCTTCCGCTGATGTTCTAAAACCAAGAGTGGATTCATGTAAACACAAAATTTAGAAGTTAAAAAAATATGAAATCCGTTGAGATATCATACTGCACATAAATGGTTTACCTTCTGCATAGGCTTCCGCTTTGGCATTAGCTTCGTCGGCCAACATTTTCTTTGAACAGCCACTGCTTTCATCAATGGAGAACGACTATCAGTTTCAGAAGCAATTAGCTCAAAAGCACAAGGATTCCGTTTTGTAGAGTAGTCGTGTTTCCTTTTCCGGCGCGCAACGTGTGGTGTCACCTTCGGAACAGGATCAGCAAGTGAAGAACTTGCTGGATTTGAAATTTCATTCAACTTCTTTAACCTTCGAGCTTGTTCCTCGTGATCACATTTAAGCAAGTTACAAATAAATACCTCCACATCTTTTTCGTAATTTAAACAATCAACAGTCGATGCTTTGACTGGGAGCATGACAAGTTTTCGCCAATGGAGGTCAATGCAATCCAATGGGATTGCTCGATTATCTCTCTGGTACATTGCAATTTCATGGGCACATGGCAAGTTATACGTTTGCCTAATTATGCAACCGCATTCAACTGCATCCACTCCGATACTAGCCGCTCTTTGTAATTGATTCAAAATCAGATTTAATGCATGTATAGATATTACACCCAGGAGTTCTCTAAATTCTGGCAACATGAAATTTCGATTAAACATTGTAAGGCTTTTTTCAAAAGATGCCTTAATCTCAGTATGTTGCAATTCAAGTAAAGAGTGAATATTGCTCCAGCAGTTTTCGAAGTTGCCTTGACTCGTTCGAAGTTGCCGCTTCAATTTTGCATGAGCACTCTCCGCTCGATTAGTTGCTACATTATCCCTATGGAGACACGTATTTGTCCAGTAAGCAACAAATTTATCTTTATATGGATCCAACCAAGTCTTCGTTACATATTCAACTGTACCTGGATATGCTCGGAATTCATTCATGAGCAAAGTCCGAGTTGAATCGTACTCCTCAATAGTTTCAGATAACATTATCAACTTCCAAATTGAGAAAAATTTCTCCCATTCTGTTTTCTGTTCCAAATATTTTTGCAATGAGCCAACACATTACGGTTGATATGCCATCTACATAGTAAATGTCGACTTGAAGGAAATATCGATTGAACAGCATTTACTAGTGCTAAATCTCTATCCGTTACTATCACACATGGATAAATTTCATTAATAAATAGTCCACGTAACTTATCAAGTGCCCATGCATAGTTTGTTTCTCGTTCTCTTTCAAGAAAAGCGAAAGCAACACAGAATGACATATTCGTCGATGTTACGCCAACTATTTCAAGTAACGGGTACTTGTACCTGTTTGTTTTATAGGTACAATCTAGGATGATAACTCCTGAAAATGCACGTAGAAGCTCCACACCAACCGGATGAGCCCAAAAGAGGTCAGTTACTGCTTCAGTTTGGATATTGCTGCGATGCCACTCAATATACTTGCATTCTGAAATTTTAAATAGCAAGTGTTGCATTTGCGTTCTACCCCCTGTTCATTAACCCGAAGCTTGTGTCGTGCATTATAAATTGTCTTCATCATTGATGCATTCTTCGGATCCTTCATCTTCAAAGATGTCAGGATATCTTTTGGTCGTACATGACATTTCGACAACTCCATTACAACAGAAGTCTCGCTTTGGGTTAGTCTTCCTACATATGAGTGTCCCTCAAGATATTCTGCTGCAAAATGATTATGCGTACCGCATATAACCATTAGTTTCCACTCAGATCTCTCAGCAGATGTTTGTTGACCCTTTAGCTTAAAGGGCATCCACATTTTTTGCTACCCCTGAATCCTTCATCACCCTTTAATTTTTTGAATCTTGGACTTCCCCCTCTTTCACAACCAAACCAGATTCTTCCCTTCTTATAATGGCCTCCACTATCCGATTTTGAAACAATTATCATCAATCCTAACGTCTTTCCCGTATCACGAACCCAATTTGCAAGCTCTTCTCGATCTAAAAAAGTCTACAATTACAGTGATTCAGTTAGACATCTCCACATTATATATTATATACACAAAATCGACTATATCATCGTACCTCACTTGTTGTGAATGCCGAACTATAATCAACAGCTATCTCGCTCTGATCTTGGTTACAATGTGTTGAAGGTTTATCCTATTAACCAAAGTACACATAATAGAATGATCATTAGAACGACGGCAAAATCAAAATTGTTCTTCCTAATCGATCTCTATTTTAATTAAATCTATTCATTTTAAATTAAAACTTATAGAAATTAAAATCAAATTATCGATTCATACCTCCAGTGACTTTTGATCGTCAAAAGAAACTATCGCCAAGTTAAAGAATTATTTTTACTTTCTTCTAGGGTTAGGTAATAAAAGAACCGATTTAAGCTAAATGTAGATTTTAATTTTTGTATGGATTAGTGATTTTGAGAAATAGATTTTTTTTTTTTTTTTTTTCTCCCTCTTTTTCTCCTCACCGCCTCTCTCTCCCTCTCTGGAGAACGCGGGAAAAATGGGCAGCAGGGAAGATGAAGAAGACAGCGGGTGGGAAGTGTATTTTTGACCTAAAAAATTAATGGCAAAACTGTAAAAAAAAACCTTTTAAAGTGGGCTCACTAGGAGATTTCTTGTGCCCATCTAGAAACTCCCTAAATTAACAGTCTATATATGTGCCACGTGGACTCCGGTAAACGAAACCGTGCAAAGATTCTTAATAGGTTTCTGTCCCTCTTACGTGTCATCTGAACAGCTGGAAGAGAAATGACGCTTCTCACTTCCTTTTGACCGCCACGTGTGCTGAGGAACTTCTGGCGGAAAGCGGAGCCGGGGGAGGAAACGTACGGAGGTGGTGGGGCTGACCACGACCCATGGGGCCGCCTCCAGGTCCCGCGCTTCACCGTCGTGGGGAACTCTTATTGGCTGGTAGCTGTTAAGTTAGGCGGAC